>JAOPJM010529853.1:0-10229 GCA_027124095.1 Muusoctopus leioderma
ATATCAATTGTCAATGTGAAACACTATCTTAAAAGATAGTGTGTTCCTGCTAGTATATATATATATATATATATATAAAATGTGTGTGTGTGTGTGTGTGTGTGTGTGCAGGCGTGTGTATGTGTGTGTATGTGTGTGCGTAAACTGCATTCACCATCACCGCTAACAAGGCTCAAATACATACCTTGGATAGGATTGGTGTGTCTATACTGACACCAGAACTCTCGGATGGACAGCTTTAAGTAGCACTGTCACAGAGCAGTCAAAGAAGAAGATTCAAGTTGTGACATCAAGAGACAAGCAGCAGATGACATACATCGATAATATTGTGTTCACGGAAATATTGCATTAAGTTTTACAACTAAACGGTTTCAATAAAATTGATATATATGCATTATTTTATATGACGGGATTCACTCAGTACGGTGAATGCAATGAGCCGTCCGGAGGATTCTTTCGTTCATATTCCTACCTTGCCGGGGTGGGAAGGCTTTTGTGACTCCGTGATACCAAATACTATACCAGCGGGTTTCATACACCCAACAGGTCCAACCAGGCCGGACTGGTTTCAGGGTAGAGGGCAGACGAAAAGCTGTCCCGGTTGTGCTCTAACCAATCCATCCAGTAAAATATCCTCTTGTTACAGAAACAGCAATAACTGCAAACTAGATGAAAGACGATAGACGCAGCGTTATGTTCCACAGGGAACTAAGTGGATTCAGTAAGCATAATGCAAATATATTTAGTATATTTATATATGTAACCGAATCATTACCAGCCCTTATCACACCATCCCTAAGTAACTCATATCCCCTCGTATACAAACGACCATAAGTCGACGCATTATAAATAGCAGTCAAATTTCTCTCAAATTGCATCCAACTATCTAACATTAAGAAAGGGCACATTAGATAATGCAGTTTTTATATACAAAAACAGAATTCATAATATACATCACAAAATCAAGCTGGAAACCACCCGGAGGGCGCTGTTTCTACTAGTATATATAATCCAAAGTCCAAAAATAGTCATAATGGTCATACAACAACACAGAAAGAACGCAGTACTATGATAACATTTAGAATGAAAGAAAAGAAACTCTTTAACGTTTCGTATGTCACTCTTTCATCTGAAAGAAAAGTGAGAGATAGAGAGAGAGGAGAAGAAGAAGAAGAAAAAGAAAAAGAAGGCAAAGAAGAAGAAGAAGAAGAAGAAGAAGAAGAAGAAGAAGAAGAAGAAGAAGAAGAAGAAGAAATATTGTTTAGAAAATTATTTAGAAAGTAGGGGAACAAAAATTCTTTGGGGGTGGAGTGCATCAGGTAATGTGGTGTGGTCATGTGAGTATATGTGTGCCCGCAGGTGTGAAAGTATGTGTGCACTTGGGGCGCCTGAGTGTGTGGGTCATTTGCTAGCAGTGGTGTATATGTGTGTGTTTGTGCCTGTGTGTATTTGTGCAGTGTAAGTGCACAGAATGCATGTAGCGGGGTGAGTTTAAGTATGTGTCGTGTATGTGTGTGGGAAGCATGTGGAACGGTGTGCTTGTGTTTGCATATGTGTATGTAAGTGCATGTGTTGTTGTATTTGTGCGTATGCAGTAGAGTTGATGTGTTTGTGTGCATATATGTTGTTAAGTGTATGTGTTCAGTAGTGTTGTTGTGTCTGTGCTTTCCATGTGTGAGTGTGTGCTTTTCTGCAAGTAGGTGCCTGCATGTGCGTGTGAGTGTGCTTTGTGTGTCTGTGCGTGTGTGGGTAATGTTGGTGTGTATGACTGATGGTGTGTGTTCGGTGCATGTGTGTGTGTGTGTGGTTTTGACTGTGTGTCGTGTGGGTCTGTGTGGGTATATGTACGTATGTGTGTGTGCGTGGTGTGTATATGTGTGTAAATGCGTGTGTACGTGTGCGTGAGAATAATATGGATGTATATGTGTGTTGGTATATGTTGGGAGTGTGTATGCATTTGTATTGTGTGTGTACGTGAATGATTTAAATAGCGTGTTTTGTATATGTGTTCAAGTATGCACGCATGTATGCACGAATGTGGGGAAAATATTTTCATGTAGACAGAAATCTAGAATGATCCAGGCAAAAACACATGTATATGAGCAGGACACCATCCAAGGAGTGGAAGAGGTCAATGGGGCGAAGAGTAGTTTTTTGGAAGTAGAGAGGACAGCTAGGGGAGAGAATATTCGAGGAGGCAGAAGGGTGTGTGTGAGGGAAGGTGTGTGATAGTGGCAGTGATATTAGTATAGACATCAGTATGCGTGTGGCTTACGAGGTAGTGTATGGTTGCGTTGTTATTAGTCAATTGTAGTATTGTGTGTGTAGTATGTGTATGTGCGTGTAGTATATGTATGTATGTATGTGTAGTGTGTATGTGTGGGTGGTAGTGGTTGTGTTTAAATTATGGGTGGGCATATATTGTGTGTGTGTGAGTGCACTTGGGTATATATTTTGTGTATGTGCGTGTGTGCAGCAATGTTGGTGTGTATCTGTGTTTGTGTATGTATATGTGTGTTGAATGCGCTAGTGTGGCGGGTGTGTGTGTGTATGTATATGTCTATGTGTGATGCATGGTGTGTATGACTGTGTGTGTATTGTGTGCTCATATGAAAGATCTGGGTGTGTGCGTGTGTGTTATTTTCTGAATGTGTGCGTGTCTTTGTGTGTTTATGTGTGGAGGCATGTATGTGTGTGTGTGTGTGTTGTGTGTATGAGCTGCGTGTAGGTGTGTGCTTGTGCGATTATGTGTGTGTATGCGTTGTGCGGGTGTCTGTGGGCGTATGTGCGTGCGTGTCAGCCAAGGATTGGTGAGTGTGTTGTTAATTTATTTGTGTATGTATATGCAGGGAGGCTGAGAGAGTGCAGAGTTGGTTGCATGCATACCTGAATGTGTGGAGGGTTTACAGAAATAGGGACTGGCAATTCAAGAGGTGGGGGTGAAGGTTTGGACAAGGAAAATTAACTCCTGTTCACTCTGAAAGCGAGGGGTAGGAGATCCGTTGCTCAAGGCTAGGCCCAAGACTCGAGTGGTCAGTGGAACAGAAATAGCGTGCGACTGGCGACACCCACACTGTTTCCCTCTACGAAATTCTGCTGATAATGTATTAATCAAACTGTAGCCTTAATAGAAAATAAAAAAATAAAACTGGTCCAAGCTTTCCACGCAGTGGGATCGAACAGGGAACCTCGTGGCTGCAAATCAAATGTCTTAACCAGACAGCTACGCCCATGCCCATTCGAAGCATAATGTTTGCATGTTATGTGGATATAGACGTACGCCTTCTGACGTAAGGTAAGCTTCTTCATAACGAAACACCTTGAAAATATCCTTCAATGAGAACTCAGTTCGTAGTTTCATCTAGCGAATACATATAAAAGGTGGAATGATTATCAATACAAATACTCTCTCTCTCTCTCTCACTCTCTCTCTCTCTCACTCTCTCTCTCTCTCTATTCATCTAACGTTCCTTAAACAAATGATTGTTTTATTATATTGTTCTAAGAATGTACACAGTTTTATTCACTATCCTGTTGGCACTGAGTATGTCACCAATGTATCAATAAATTTGATGGGTAATCCACAAGACAGCAAACCACTAGACAGTTGAAATAAAGAAAGAACAAGAAGCTTACGTTTGAAAGCAATGCTCTCTCTCTCGCTCTCTCTCTCTTTCTCTATCTCTCTCTCTCTCTCTCTATCGCTCTCTGTTTTCTTTCTTATTCTTTCTTGCATCTTTCTTTCTCGACCTTATTTCTATTTTTCCTGAAAGAACATTAAAAACATTGTCAAAAGATTACCTTCTCGGATATAAAATATTAAATTCCCCGATAGAATATATATTTGAATAAATATTGACTAAATGGCTATATATTTATTCCTATGAATAGCACTCATTAAAAGTATTGAATTGAAGTGCTTTGCCAGAGACTTAAGTAAATATTTTTTTTTCTAAGACGTAAATCGAAGAATCTAAACTTTAGATAACCAACATTTCGAAAAGAGACAATTCCAATACACAATATTATAATAAAAAAGGTAAATTTCTACTATTCTTATATAATCGATGATTTAAAAAAAAACGTTTTTAAAAGGAAAGCATATAGTTGATTGAATATACATCAGTATATTTCCTGGTATACAATCTAGCAAACGAAGGAGGGATATATGGTTATTTTACGTTCTTATTACAAATCTCCTTCGACCATCACCTTACAATATTTAAAATGAGTACGCAATATTGTAAGTCCTCAATATGAGGATAGAATACACTAATAAACAACATGTTGATAGGACGGGGGTCATGAAGTATTGGCAGCAGATGGGTAATTGTTTAATCGCAGACTAGCCTTGATGGGCCAATTCTATGACCAAAGACGTTCCAGCCATGTCCATCGCACCTATTTTTAGATAGGTTATCAATAACTACGTTATCCTATACGTCAGTTTTTTAAGACAGTAGGATGGGATTTAAGGGCGGTTAGTCTACTTCTTATAGTAGTCCATACGACCGCATATATGGGATTTAAGGGCGGTTAGTCTACTTCTTATAGTAGTCCATACGACCGCATATATGGGATTTAAGGACGGTTAGTCTACTTCTTATAGTAGTCCATACGACCGCATATATGACCCCTGGTTAGCTGGAGCAGATATATTTGCCGATCAAAATAACCAGTCTGTTCCTTGCTCTTTCGTTTCTTGTAGAAGGGCAGACAGGATATTTTGTTGTTAGCTCACCAACATGTATTGGTAGTTATCTGTTCCTGTTACTCTTCATTTTAAGCCAGTTTGAGGCGGACCACATCAAATTTCTTGATGTTAAATGGTTCCGCTAGAAAGAAATTTTTCCCGATCACCGAGCAGATACTGCTGTGTAGCACGGCGATCTAACCTGTAAAGGTGGGATCGAAACAGCTACGCTTATGACAGTCGACAGGTAGGGAAGATTAAACCCTTTGAACGATATTAATTTAACTAAATTGAACAGATAGACGAAAGGCAGATGTTAATCCAACATTCTCTACAATGTATTGTAAGGACTGGCGATTATCCTGGATAGACCTTCCTTGAATCACATATGCATTTGCAGATGCGATGATAATAGCAATGCCAGACGACAACCTTTTCATTCGTACCTTGGCAGAAGTTTCTATCTCTGTACTTAACAGCTATTTGTCTAAAACTATCGCCTAGTCTCCGCTCTCCACGTCCCTCATCAGGAGCATCCCCACACCTCTGCTCACACAGCTGTGAAAGGATCTAGCCTAGTTCCAGTTGCGGAAGACGTCAACTAAAATTGAACAGATCATGTTCGTACTCACGCAAAAGTTACTCTTTGCAAGGCACTAAATAATATCAAAATACTATACTAGAATAGATGTTATTTCTAAAACAAAGTATATTCCAAAAGAGTTCTCACGCTAGAGCATCCAGTTCTGATAATGTGTCCCTCGTGTAGTTGTAAAATCCTGCTCGAAACTCAAATGCTGCTCTAGGCCCTTCACACCACTTTCCTTTTTCTGCAGCGAGTCGAGGGAAGCTCTAGAAACCATTGTCCCCATTTCATCCACATTCATTGTGGCAGCTTGTTACCATGTTACGCCTCTGCCACCCATACCTACCTGCTTTAGATTACACACTTCATCACGAACAACGCAGCCTTCCTCTTTAGCATCGAATACATTTTCAAGGTCCATTCTTCAAAGCGACTGTTGACAAAAGATGGACCTTCCTACCAATGGAACTTGTAGTTTCCAAAATAAGTGACTGAGCAGGCGTTCCAATTTATTCAGAAATTTCCAGAAGTAAGAGATGGCGGTCATGTGGTAGTATTTTCAGCGGAATATTTCAAGATTATTTCCCGTCTATATTCATATTCTACACGGTGCTAACATCTTTAACAAACATAAACGCTAAAAACAGATAGAGAAAAAATATACAATGAAAACACCCAAACTTACACACACACATGTGAAATATAGAGAAAATTGGACTGCTAAATACTATACATATATTCTGTACAAGTAATCTGAATACAAAATACCCTCACAAATACACAACACATTCTAGAGAGCTACCCTTGTTCATGCAGTGAAAACACGCAATAATCTTAAGAATAATGAAAAGTAATCATTTCCAACATAGGCATACGGCCAAAGAATGTGAGGGAAAGACATAATCGATGAAAACATCCACATTATTTGATTGACATGTTATTTTATCGACAACTAAAGGATGAATGAGAAATGTGACGGATTTAAATTCAGAAGGTAAATAGACCAAACTAAATACCGCAAGGCATTTCGTCCGGCATTATTTTTCTGACAACCACCAACCAAATAATAATGATATTTGTTTCTAACATAGGTACGAGATCAAGAATTGCAGTCAATATAATTGAGCACTGTCGACATCGGGATTCAATCTTCTGTCACCAGAAAGATCAACCGCAGCGAGATAATCTGAAAAGTGATGAATTGACTCATAAGCTTCGAACGAATAAACTCTATCACACACACGGTAGGAAAATGAACTCCGTTCAACCTTCACCTCGATCACACGCTGCCAGCTACAGGCACTAAGAATAGTCAACTTAGTGCACGTGATATTCAGTATTGTCACTGGTGATATGCACCATTAGCACACGTGATAAGCCAGGTTGTCACTCATGCAACCTCGATCGGAAGTAGTCACCTTCAGGTCATTTCCCGCCAAGCCCGTGTATAGAACGTTCCATGTATTCTATATGGGCCCTATAAATAGACTGCGAATCAGCTCACACACCAGTTCGTTCCAGTTGTCCCACGTCGGCTGTGGCCAAATAAACTCACTGCACTACACACACACGCATCTCGACTTCGCCATTCTGTCTCAGCCAATGCGGCTTGGAGATATCAACCGGCAACTCATGATGGCAAATCACTGCACACACACATACACACAGACAAACACCAGCCATGTGTCCTTCATGTCCGTGTATCACCATTCTGTGTATAATATCTAGTAATGCATTCAGTCATTCATGTACACCTTTGTTCTCGGTCGTTCGACCGAGAAAAGGTCATCTATGTAAATAAATATTTATATTGTACATAAACTCAAATCACGACTCCATTTCATATTTACATTGGTTGTTGACGGTGGTCAACAGCTGATAACACTTATTTATATTGGTTGTTGACGACTGGTTAACAACCAATATATTCGCTCCACCAAACACTCAATGTAAAACCATAAACACACACACACAGTAAATAAACACATCATCATTTTTTTATGTCCGTGTTTCTATGCTGCCATGGGTTGGACAGAGATTTTCTGAGTCAGCATTTTACAGCTGGATGCCCTTCCTGTCACCAACCATACCTATTATTTTAAGTATGGGAATTATACCACCAAACCTGAACCGCCAAACCACCAATCAGCCACACAGTTTGTTTTGCGGTTAATGTAAACAAACAGCAGCGGCTGCTTGGTGATAAATGGTGTCAAGTGGCAAGCACACGCAAACACGCACACACGTGTGTGTATGTGTGTGTGTATATATATATATATATATATATATATACATATATATATATACATATATATATATACATACATACATATAAACACACACACACATGTGACAGGCTTTTATACAGTTTCCGTCTACAAATTTCATTTACAAGGCATTGGTCAGTCCGAGGCTATAGTAGAAAACGCTTGCCCAAGGTGCCACTGAATCTGAAACTGCGTGGTTGCGAAGAGAACTTCTTAACCACACATACACACATACATACATACACACAGAACCAGTTTCCCACAAACAAACAAACCCTAGTTGTTCAAAATATACACACTGACATTCACTGAAATGTGCCAGCGAGACGTGGTCCCTCCCCAGAGCCAACCAGGCGAGGGGTGACTCCCAATAAGAACTGAATCGAGCTGAAATCACCCATTCAACCCATGCCAGCATGGATGATGATGATGATGATGATGGTGATGATGATGATGGTGATGATGACGGTGATGATGATGACGGTGATGATGATGACGATGATGATGATGATGATGATGATGGTGATGATGATGATGATGATGGTGATGATGATGGTGGTGATGATGGTGGTGATGATGATGATGATGATGGTGATGATGATGGTGATGATAATGATTCACAGAAGAAAAGTAGTGAACACAAACACAATCCATCTACCAAACATGTCAGTCAGGTTACAGTCCATTCTCAGAATCAGCTTCTTCATCATATTGTGAAAATGTTCTATTTTACTCAGAGGATATATATTAACCCTTTTGTTACCGTATTTCTAATGAAATACACTGCTTTTGGAGGGATTTAGTAAAATAACTAACTTTCTCATTATTAAGTTGGTGTTTGGAATATAACTTAACAAAAAGTTTCCTATATAATATTATAATGGAATGTTTAAATATAAATATGAACACTTTCTTAAACAAATGGTTTTTTTTATCAAAGAACCAAGGGCAGTTTGGTATCAAAAGGGTTAAATGACTTGGTCATCTACCAACACTCACCTGTAACGAGGTTTCATGGTCTCCACCTACACTAGCAATATCACTCTGCAACAAGATATTTTTAAAATTAAATTACTAAAGTTACATTTGGATCAATGTCAAATAAAACATTTTTTTATAAAAAGAAAAAGTAAAAGAAAAAGCAGAAAATGTCTCTCCCTTCATGTTCTGAGTTCAAATCCTACCAATGTCAACATTGCCTTTCATCTTTCCAGGGTTGATAAACAAAGTACCAGTCAGGTACTGAGATTGGTTTAATCAACTTACCCCTCCCCCGAAATTTCTGGCCTTGTGCCAATGTTAGAAACAATTAGTAGAGTCGTTAGCGCATCAGACAGAATGCCTTGAAAGTATTCGATCTGACTCCCTGCGCTCTGAGTTCAAAACCCGCCGAGGTCAACTTTGCCTTCATCCTTCCGGGGTCGATAAAATAAAGTACCAGTCAAGTACTGGGGATTGTTGGCCTTGTGCCTAAATTAGAAACAATTATTATTATTATTCATGTGGATTGGCAGAACCAGTAGAGCGTCGGACAAAATACCTTGCAGTATTTGTTCTGGCTCTTTACGTTCTGAGTTCAAATCCCGCCAAGGTCCACATTACCTTCCATCCTTCTGGGGTCGATAAAATAAAGTAACAGTCAAGTGCTGAGCTTGACATAATTGACTTACACTTTCCCCCAAAATATCTGGCCTTATGCCTATGTTAGAAACAATTATTATTATTATTGGAGATAAATACACACACACACAATGGGTTTTATTATAGTTTCCGCCTACCAATTTCAGCCCAAGGTTATATAATAGTAAAAGACACTTGCCCAAGGTGCCATGCAGTGGGGTAGATCCTGGAACCACATGGTTACGAAGCCAACTTCTTAACCGAGCAGAATAACATTACAGATTATTAAATCACTGACCTGAGAGAGATCCAACATTGTCGATGATGTCTCAAAGACTGGAGGTGGAAGCACAGAACTATCTGTTGGAGGTACATCATCTATATGGACGGAGGTAGTGGGAGTAGTCACTGGGAGGTACTCCTCACTGTGGCTCACATTTGGACTTTGCCTCGAACACTCTTCATCTCCACCGCTAACTCCTTCGCTGTTCACTTCGTTCTTCTTCTTTTTCTTTATTTTCTTCTTCTGAAAAGCTGCGAGCTGGAATAAAACAGAAAAAAACATGATTACGGAAATTATTAAAATATAATTACGGAAATTTATTAAAATATTATATAAAATACAATCGAATGGAGACAACTTATGGCAGAGAGGACAATCTCTCTAGTGTTGGTGCCACAAGATGCACCCAGTACACTCTGTAAAGTTGTTGGTGGTCGAATGGAGACAACTTATTTTTTAAGGTAATTTTTTCCACTGATCTTCTGTCAAACCACTAAGCTGGTGGCCTGTATTTTTTTCAAGGGATGTAAACAAAGTGCACCAGTAGCCGAGCGACCTCAACAGTGAGGACTTCGTAGAGCTAAACACACACACATATATATATATATATATATATATATATATATATGCCAAATGGTTAAGAAGTTTGCTTCGCAACCACGAGGTCTCGGATTCAATCCCACTGCGTGGCATGTTGGACAAATGTCTTTACCATAACCTCGGGTCGACCCAAGCCTTGTGAGTGAATCTGGGTAGACGGAAACTCTGTAGAAGACCGTC
>JAOPJM010529869.1:0-10229 GCA_027124095.1 Muusoctopus leioderma
TACGTCTCAGTCAACAACAACTCCCTACTTGAATGGGCTGTGATGGCACGAAACTTCACATAAACATGACTTACCAGATGGTGCTATTGAGTTAGACATCGCCTGGGCCAATACTGGCCGAAACATATCTAAGTTTATCTAAGTTTATATATATGCTCACATGAACTTAAGCAGGAAAATATTTCAGCTTATCTGATTGAGTTATGAAAATGTACAACGATTCGTTTAGTTGGTGCTTTGACTATACTTCTATGAGAATTAAACAAACGGAAATTATGAACTTTTAAATAGACCACAGAAAGCAAAACATGGATTATTTACCACAAATCACCTTCCGCGACATGTACATGTTCTGTTGACCTCTTGCCTCTTCTGCCATTGTCGAATGTATTAACAGTATTTCGTTTTGCCACACAATTTATAGTAGTATTTCGCATCAATAGGTGGTTGGAATATAAATTGACCAGAAAATACTACAGTTGTCAACAATTGCTCACACTCTACAAAGCTCAGGTAAAGCCCACAATGGAGTATTACGTAACACTGCATCGAACATATAAATTAATACATTTTATATACGAAGTTATATCTAGCTTTGCTTTAAAACAATTTATGTAATAAAGGAAACAGCATGCGAGTTTAACAATGAATCGCAACCTAGTTATATAGATTTGCTGACTAGTGGTGACTTTTCAGGTCACTGGTGTAGATGTCAATACGCACTGAATGAAGAAAAACTTCAGAGTTGCTTAGCACCAGCTCAGCTTTCAACGAGCAGCCCTATGATTAAAAGCATCCCAGTCATGACCCTCACGTCTTTTTTAAGTGTATATCTAGGAGTACATTACCCAATGTATCCTTAATTCTTTTTAGATGGTAAGCTGTGATTTGAAGAAAATTTGGCTGCTATTTCTATCCGATCGGAAGAATTCGTTGAGGCTCTCGCGTTGGCTCGTGAAATTCTTCGTTAGGTCATTAGGTAGAATATGTGGCCTTTTATGGATGTTAGTGGTAGGACCCGTCACACTTACACCAAAGCGAGACAGTTTCCCTAAAACTTGCAATGAGCTGAATCTTGCATGAAACCAGTCGATGTCATTATTAGGTGCTCTGTGGGAGTTGTTCTGCGATTCAATGATAGTTTGAGCTCATATTTCAAAGAATCTGCTTGAATCTAACTTATTCTTTTCTAGCCTGAAACGTTTCACGTGCAAGAGCTGCTGGGGCTGTCTTGATGGTAACAACTATCGGTCTGAGGTTTCAATATAGATTTGAATTCAAGCTTGAAGAGAGCGAGTATCTGAAATGAGAGATTGTCTTTAGCAGCTACCGTAATCTGAACTTCAATTATGAGTCGTTCTAGAATTATTTCTCTTATGAATTTCCCGTCGAAAGGGTCTGAGTCTAAGAGCTGTCATAACTTTCAATAGAGCTGAGACTTTTTATTATGTTTGCTATCGCCTAAGACTATTCCATCGACTTGTTGTTAGTATCTGTATCTATCAGATAATCCGATCTTGCTGAGTAGTTCTTCCTTCATTCACTGGAAATGTAAGTCGGGTAGCGGATCAAAGAGCAGATCCTATAAGTCTTTTGCAGCATCCGGTAGTAAAGAATTGATGCCAAAGTCGCATTGGGTTGGTTCAGAAATAATACGTCTAACATTAAAGTGTGATTCAGTTTTATAGCGCAAATTTGAAGATTTTAGCTTCTGTATTGAAAGTAACTGACAAGGATGACATTGATTTGTTCCTGTTGGTAATTCATAGTGTTGTCGTGTCTATTTTCTCCGGGTCACCAATTTATCCAAGATTGTGTGCTAGTTTTAACAAGAAGATTAAAAACAGGAAAACAAAATATGATACTGTAAAATGTTGAGTAATCAGGTTTAAAATGTGTTCAGAAGGGCTGTACGTTGCTGGGGTGAGTTACTAAAGTTCAATGGTCGAAGAGATTGGTTGAAATCGGGTTGTTGATACCTTAAGTGACTAACTAACTGGTTGGCTGAAACTTACGTAATGGTCACCTAGACAGGGAGAATTTGATGAGTAATTGCGTGGTGTCCATAGAAGCTTTTGCAATAATGGGATATCTGTAACAAGTTTTATATTCATGGTTCTGTTAAATTTATTCATTGTTTCAAATACCACGGTGGGAATGGATTTGATGAATTTAGATTTGATTTTGTCAATTGAACTGCGATAATAATCGTTGTCTTTTGAATATTTGATAGTATTAATGTAAATAGTTTTGCATATAGAGTATAGGTGTGTGTATTTGTGTGTGTGTGTGTGTGTTCATTTATATATATGATACAAATATGCATATACATATATATATATATATATATATTTGTATTTATATATTTATTTATATAATGTATATACATACAAATATGTTTATTAACCATTTGTGTATGTATGCTAGCATTTATGTATATGTATATAAATGTTTTACGCCACCTCAGGGGAAGTATTTTATCAAAATATTGTAATATTGTTGGATTGTTTTCTCATCTGAGCTACAGAAATATAATATTATTCATTACAAGATAAAGATTCTATCGTATGAGCTATTATTTTCTCATTTGTTATATTTTGCCAAAATTCAAACCTGTAGAATATAAATTTAGTATGTATACTTTAATGAGACTGTTTATTATAGTATCTTCAACATACGTGATTGATTTCTATTTAAATTGCAGCAACGTTCTTAAAATCTAAACTGATTATAAAAAATCGAGAAAAAATTGGTTTGATTTCCATCCCATTAACTATATATCAAATATAACAGAAATATACGTATATATACTGAATACCAAGATTGGAAATATACAAAACATAATAATAATATTAATTATAATAATTATTTCTAACATAGGCACAAGACCAGAAAATTTCTGGGGCGGGGAGCAGTCGATTAACTCTACCCCTGTGCTTGACTGGTACTTTGTTTTATCGACCACGAAAGGATGAAAGGCAAAGTTGACATCGGCAGGATTTGAACTCAGAACGTAAAGAGCCGGAACAAATACCGCAAGGCATTTTGTATGACACTCTAAAGATTCTGCCAATAATATTAATAATGATAATTCGTATATTATTAGCCACAAGGGCTTACAAAGAGTACATCACAAGGACAGGATACAAAACAAAAACACGGTCGGGGTTTAATGTGTTCGTTTAAACACGGAATAACAAAAACAAAAGGCAACAATACAATGGTAACAAATAAAGCCCCCAAAAGGCGGGACAACAAACCTAGGGCTAATCAAAGGAACCCCTCAAACCCTGGATCACCCTGACAACCAAGAGCAAGTGCCCTTTCCCGCCCATCACTCTCTGGCCTACCGGCACATGCTCAGAGTAGGACCGTTCACTCGGGCCATGTTTACTATTCTCACTCACCTTTCAATAACTTTACTGGGAGGAAGCAACTCTCTCTCTACGCTCACTTTCCTTTCCAAGGGAAACTTGAAAAAGTTAATGAGGAAGGTGTCTGTCTTCAGTCCTTTTAGTCTCGTCCACCATACAACCTCTTTCGCCATAGCCACCAGGCATAGGAAAACTGCCTGCCCTTCCCGTCCAAAGGAAAGCGGTGGGGTGATCTTCACAACGGACCCAGTTGACAGCAGGATCCGTCCTACTCGCAACAATAGTTGTTCGACGAAACTCCACAAGTTAGCAATGTTCGGACACTGAACAAGTGCGTGCAGAACGGTTTCATCACTCTGCATACATCTCGGACAGGCGCGCCTGACGGCACTTCCATGCCTGTAGAGTTTGTCTTCAACCGGCAATTCCCCCTCCCGGTAGCATTGACAGGCCAGAGATTTCTGGAAATTATCCATAGTCCCCAGGCTGAAAGTTCACCGGAACAGACTAGCCAGTTGATTCTCATCGACATCCAGAGTCTCTCCGAGAACGTCGTAGTTCTTCCCCACTACTAATCCTCTATAGAAGGCCAACGTGGAAGTTTCACTGACGACATTGCCCGATTGGTACAGGGCAGTGAGCGCCTGACATCATTCCAGATGCCGGGCGTGCAGTCTTGAAATTCTGGTTTCGTTGATGGCCACCACACCCAAATCTAATGACATGAAGCCGTTAAGCAAACTACCTTGCTTCCAGGCCGACACGTGCATTTATAGAACCAGTGTGGCCTTGTTTAATGGAGAAATAGGGAGATACGGGAAATACCGTATTACTGAAAAGATGACAGGAATAGAAATATGCACAATTTATATTAGATAAAATGTTTAATAAACACGTAATAATATTGAAATAAACCAGAATAGGCGCAGACATAGCCATATGGTTACAAAGGTCACTTCACAACCACGTGGTCGATGCCTCTTTCTGGAAACTTGGGCAATTGTCTTCTACTGTAGTTTTGGGTTGACCAATGCTTTATAAATGGAATAGACGGAAACTATGCGGAAATCAGTTGCATATATATATATATATATATATATATATGTGTGTGTGTGTGTGTGTGTGTGTGTGTGTGTGTGTGTGTGTGTTTCTATACCGGTGTAAAATGGTGCATGAAGTTGCACCCTTTCATATCAAAGAGATAATTTATTCATTTGAGCAATAGAGATCGAACATTTAAGTACCCAGGCTGAAATAAGTAAAGAGGACGATAAGGTCGACTAAAACCCTTAAATACAGTTCCTCAGCACGGCTGCAATCCAGTAAATGAAACCAGTAAAAGAGTAAAAGATTACTCGTAAAATCAAAATATTACATAAAATGTAGAACAAAACAAACTACAACAAATAAGCTCTATGTCCTATCATAACTATACGAACCTTGGTTAGAGAAAGTTTGAGAGTAATGACACAAAAACGAACTCCAATATAACAAGAATTCTTCCAATTAAAATCTCTAGAAAAATGAGTAGTTATACTTCATTTCTTAAAAGAATTGGCTATCAGTAAAATATATTCTGAATAAAGCAAATTACAAACACTCAAAAATATTTCCCTGCCGTTTGTATGAATAAAAATCATGTAATTAAATGTAAATTTAATTGTATATTTATATGTAGAGGGGAAATAATTAATACGCAAGATTGATTATAACACGCACACTGAAAGAAAGAAAAATGGAAGAAAAAAAAGAAAGAAAAGAAGAAGAAACTATGTATAAAAAATTAGATTAATAAGCAATAATAAAACAAATTTCCCATTTAAGTCTCAAGGTCTTATAAATTATTGTGTGTTCATTTCATATATTTTCGTCTTTGTTTTTCTTAAAACTAGACAATAATAGCTTTAAGCCATACCATAAACCGAGTGAAAAATTAGAATACATAAAAAAAGCATTCAAATTAGCCGCCTAGCGGTCTGAGGAATTTAATTTACAAAGTTAGCAAGCAAATATACTCGCTATCTTCGGATGAAGGCGCGTTTATGAAGGCTTGTAATTATTATAAAGATGTACTCATGAACAGCGACTCCCCCGAAAAGATATATTATATAAAAGATACAACAATCCCCAATGGTAGGAACAGAAAAAGAAAAAAAATTACGGTATAACTCGGTGTTTAATTTAGCTACAAAAACTAGGGAATTCCTCAATTTAGTATCTTATCACGTCGCACCAGTGTACAAATATACTAAGATATCAGATAGGAACTGTGTTAAGGCCAGTTTTGTTAGGTCAGGTAAGGTTAGCTTGCAAGAATTTCGGATGTTATATCAGAGTTTATAATGCTAAGCAGCGACAATGTGCAGATAAGTAGACATCAAATCCACGTTTTTGGAATCTAACAATAACCCCAGAGAAACTGTAAATTTTAATCTTTTAACGGCAGCATACTGTGTCTAGCATTTTGAAACGGCTGTTGTCAATATTCTGGCTACAATAGATAGGTTGTCTATGGATGTGGTATATGTGAAACCTGTGATAATATGAAGTACGGTGTATTCTATTCTTTGTAGTTTGTTTCGATTCTTTAGGCAGGACTTCCATAATCTATGAGCGATCTAATATATTGTTTATCCACTTGTACTCTTTTTCTTTGTGTTGACTGAATGTGGAGCTTAGCAATGCTCTAAGTGTGTTTGTGCCTCGTTTTTGTTTCGTACCCATGTTTTCTATGTGTACTATGGATGTTCCATCCCTAGTATTAATGTTTTTGGTGCGTGAAGGTCACATGCATTTAATGTCTTTTGGCTTTGCTATATCAGCCCCGATTTGGGCGGAACTATGATCAAACGTATTCCAGCCAAAAGCCATACCGTGATATTTTCATGTCGGACTGAATTATTCAATGTGTCTTTTTTTTAATGTTTTAAGACGTCGGAGTGTAATTTTAGAGATATTTGGCTGCTATATCTAACAAGTCGAGTGACCACATAGAGCAGATGTGGGCAACATTTTTTTGTACCAGGGGCGAATTTCAAATGCATAAGAACCCATGGCAGCGTATCTGTGCGGGAAAATGTAATGAATCTTTAATTTTACAAATTCATATTGTGACATGTTAAGTGGTGTGGTCATTGTTGGCGTTATTAATGATATTAATTACGTTATATAATTGTTTGTTGTTTGTCTTGTGTCTTATGTTTGTCTAGAAATGTTTTCCGCTTTTCTGCATTTCTTTGGTATATTTACTTCGTTATTTCCATATTTAGTTGTTTGATGCTGGGTTTTATTTATGTCATAAGTAGTATTAACCTGTGTTTTTGTGGTTATCCTTGTTTTTTTATCAGGTTTGCTATTTTTGTTATGTAATTTCAGTCATATTTATATTTTATTTTGTTATGTGGGATAGGTTTTTTTAGGACGTGTCTACAATTATGTTGTCTACAATTATGTTGTCTACAATTATGTTGTTGATTATATATATGCATTCAGTTATAATTGTTATAATTGTGAGGATGGGTTTCATCTCTATTTTTTTTTTCTATTTTTTCTATTTTTCTATTTCTCTTGGTTAGCATATCCCAGACATTATGATTCGAGCTCCATGATATATGCATCGGAAGCTCTGGAACTTATTTTATTGATTTGATTTTATTTTATTTTATTCTATTATCACTGTTATATATATTTTTATTCTGTTATCACTGTTTTTTATATTTCCATCTTCGTTTTATTGATTATGTTAATTTCTTATATCTCCCCCACTTTTTCTTATTTCAATTGTTGCCCTAACTGTATTATTCCACCCCACCCCCCACACCCCTCCTGATTTATTCAGTAGTACCATTGTGCAGACGTGTGTGTGTCCAGGCGTGGTATGTCACTTCCTCCGATATGGGTGTGCAGGAATGCTTGTTGTCATCTGTGTATATGCGAAGCGGGTTTCCTCCCCACATGGATGTGCGCGTCTGTGAGATGGAGCATGTTTCTGTGTATTTGTTGTGGGTCTTCTGGGTGTGTCCATAGAGATGTATATATACGTTTATGAATGTGTATGTGTGTGTGTGGGAAAGCATACTTGTATCGGTGTGTGTGTGTGTGTGTGTGTGTGCGTGTGTGTGCGCGCCTAGTTCCTGGTCGGTGTGTGTGTTGTTGTATGCCTATTGAGAGGTATGCGTATAAGTATATGTATGAGAAGGTGTGTGTGTGGGTGTATATGCGTCTGCGAGTGTGTGCGTATAAACGTGACTGTATCTGTATATGTGTGTTGCTGCCTGCGTGAGCAACCATGTGAGTATGTGCACGCAGACGTGTGTGTGTGTGTGTGTGTGTGCAAGTAGGTATGTACATATATATATATATATATATATACTATTGTACTGTTTCAGTCATTGGTCTGCGGCCATGCTGGGGCACCGCCTTGAAGGGTTTTTTAGACGATCAGATCGACCCCAGTACTGTGATTCGAGATATGTATGTTTAAGTGAGCTTTTAGTACTTTGATTTTCTCTGTTTGCATATATATTGGTTTTGTTCTGTTGTTTTGCTACTTTTTCGGCGTTTTAACTCGCAGAGTGGTTGTCGTCTTCGGATTTGCCTTATGCTCGATGCTAAACTGCATGTTGATATGTTTGTTTTTCAAATGATGAATACGGGACTGTCTAGCTTTTTATATATACTACATTTAGGACTGCATTATCCATTGGGTCCTTCCTGTGTTTAGACGGAAGCGTCTATTTTGAGGAAGATTTGGCTGCTAATTCCATCAAGTCTCGTTGGCTTAATAGTTTCTTCAATTATATTTAAGCAATAATTTTATTGACTACCAGTATATGTTCACTGCTATGACTGTTGGTTGCTATTAAGACAAAATGCTATTATATACAAAATCTACTTATATCGCAGTTAATATTCATATCTAAAGCCATCCCCGTGATCCACAGCTGATAAACTTAAACTATCTGATAAACGTAAACAATTTATATGTAATAAATGAACATTTAACCTGACTACATATGAAAAGTTTAATATTTTCACATATTAGTGTTGTAACTTCTCACAGAGATTATTGCATTCCTCGTCGCTTTTATCATGAATGATTAAAGTGCTGGCGTGTAAGCAATGAACGAGTGGATATGTTATTGAATTTCTTATCACTTTTACCATCAGAATCAGTATAGGATTATAGTTAATATCATTTTCATTCGCCGCCATTAAAGTGAAAGTTGTGTAAACGTTCTTATCATGTTGTATGCCTATTGAGAAAGTTTGTCTTTCGTTGCAGATGTGGCCATGTTTTATGGGGAAAAACATTTAACATTTGACAAATGTATTTGTATTAACTTGGAGAAGTTAATACAAATGAGAGTATAATATGTACACATATATATATATAAGAGGGGGCTTATATAGGGACGACGCTCTATTCGTCCTTAGAAAGCTTAGTGGCCCTGCTATGGAGCACACAAGGAAAGAAATTAGGAATTTCTTCTCCAGATCGGGCCTATCCATAACCATGGAAGATAGCTGTAAGGTAGCCAACTTCTTGGATGTAACATTGGAATTGGATACGAATCTTTTTAGGCCTTACCATAAGCCTAATGAGAATCTAAACTATGTACACAAGAAGTCGAATCACCCGAGGGCAGTGATTAAATCTATAGTAAAAAATGTAGCCGGTAGAATATCTAAGCTTTCCATACCTAGGTTTCCAACAGTCGCCTTAGTAATATCATAGCATAATTTTCTCTGGGGATGCTTCAACGTAAACATAAGTGGAAGAATGACTTTGTGAATATAACTATATTTGATCTAGCGTTTCCATCATCCTTTGCAATAACGTCGTGTTTGATATATCTAGGCGGCAATCTACGATCCATTACTGTTTATTAAATTAAGTAACCTGACACCAACATGTTCGCTAAAGGGAATAGAGAGGTTTGTCTTATAATTTCTTCCAAAGAACGACCATCATTTTTCGGAAGTTGTTTGTAGGCTCAAGTTGCAACCAGAAGTCTTACATGTGTTTGTAGGGTGTAAATGCAACAACACTTTGTGCACAAGCTAATATGAGAATCTCTATCCGGTTATTTGACGTGCTATATATATATATATAGCAGACAAATATCCAACAAATAACATGCTGCCGCCTTAAAAATATGGATACATTGAATAATGTAGTCTAAAATACAGTTCATCTGAAAACAAAGAGGGAGATTTACGGCTGAAAGGATTTGAACAAACGTCCGGTTAATCAGATATAAACTGAATGCAATCAACATTTACACTATGCCCATGCGAAATTTAAAACGAATTCATTGCATGAGCGTGTTTATGATACAGGCAATATGGCGGTCTAATTAATAAAACCATAAAAGTTTTCAAATATATAGGAAAGAAAGTGGCCCACATATGAAGAAGGATCTGTGTTGTTCTTGTTGTGATTGTTGTTGTTTAGGCCTAGTCAACCTTCATTAATAACACGTAAAGTCTGAGGTATTCCTGCCGTGACCAATCTGTCTATTTAGGAGTAGCTAACACTAAATTATTTAATGTGTCCATCCTTGTTTAATACGGTAGGATTTGATTTGACAGTCATTTGAACACGTAGAGTGTCCCTTGTTTGCTCGTTCTGGTTTAGAGTATAAATATGCGTAGCTTGCCGTTACTCAGTGGATCCCACGATTATATGTCGAAAAGATTTTCTTTTTAAAATGTTTTGCATGGCAAGCGTAGATTACTCCTCTAGTACCAGATTAACACCGCATGTGACACCGAACAAGAATGTTACTGAGGGAGCAGGCAGCACAGCAGTTAAGAATGTATGTTGTAGATTATTTCTAAATTTCTCATATC
>JAOPJM010529883.1:0-10229 GCA_027124095.1 Muusoctopus leioderma
CTTTTTTGCATATATATATATATATATATATATATATATATATATATACACAACCTGCTTCTTTCCGGATTTGAAAAAGATTTACTGCTAATGATAAGGAATCTTAAATTTAATAGACACAGGATTAACTTCCAAAAGGACCCCTCTGTGAAAATAAGGAACATTAGGAACACTACCAGACTGCACGTACATTGACAAAACTGGTAACATTTATAGGATGGATGAACACACATATAAGAATTTTATTCGTAAGGAACTCTACAAAAACTACAAAAAGGCTAATAACTCAGACCTATCTAGAATTAATGATAAAACATCCAAAATTGTCTTTAGACTAAGACTAACTGATAGAATTGAACCCCTCCAACCCAAAGCTCATAGATTCAGCCTTAAGGACCATAAACACAACTTCAATTATAGTCCCTCAATTAGATTAATTTGCCCTTCTAAATCTGACTTAGTAAGAATTAGTAAAAAAATAATTAATAGACTAATACCTACAATTAAGAACCATATTAAACTAGATCTCTGGTGTAACACAGATGAGGTTATACACTGGTTTATTAACCTTGGTAATCAGTCTAGAACGTCCTTCCTACAATTTGATATTGATAACTATTATTCGTCTATCTCCCCTATCCTTCTTAACAAAACCCTTAGCTTTGCTAGAAAAATAACTGACATAAAAAAAGAAGAAATAGACATTATCCTAGCTGCTAGGAGTTCACTATTACTATTCGAGGGTGAATACTGGTCTTGTAATCTAGAACGAATAATTTTGATATAACTATGGGATCCCCAGATTCACCTCAGGTAACTGACCTGATTGGATTATTTCTCCTCCATGAATTAAAAGAGAACTTTCCGAAAGTAGGTGGAGGCTTGTATCAGGATAACTCTCTATTAACTATAAATAATTATAAACCTTCTATGGTGGAAAGACTTAGGAAAAACCTACATACATTTTTTAGCCAATTTAACCTTTCCATCTTGTTTGAGATTAACATTAGGGTAGTAAATTTTATGGATGTTACGTTAGATTTGAACACCGGATTATATTATCCGTCCCACAAACCTAATGAAAACCTACAATATATCCACAAACTTTCTAATCATCCCAGATCCATTATTAATGGATGAGACAGGAACATTTCTATTAGATTGTCTAGATTGTCAGCTAATGAGAAAACTGTCAACGATAATGTAGTCTATAATAATGAGGTTTTAAAGAGAAGCGCATACACCGAATGCATACAATACATACCTAATAGTAATAATATTAATGTATTTAATAAGATTAATAATAATTGTTTCTAACATATACACAAGGCTAGTAATAGTAATCATTCCCCTAAGCAACTTAACTCTGGAAATGTAGGGTCCACATATAGGAATAATGCTGCCACTTCTAATAAAAATAGTAAAGCGAAAACTAGGAATAGGAACGTAACTTGGTTTAATGCACCACACCCGCTACAAGTTAAAACTAACATACCTAAAACCTTTTTTGACATCCTTAGGAATAACTTCCCACCTCAGCATAAGTACCACCAAATTTTTAATACATGCACTATAAAGCTCTCTTACTCAACAACTCCTAATTTAGCAGATAATATAGCATATTCTAATAATTTAAAACTTAGTGGAAGAGCTTACAATTCTAAAATGGATACTATTAATGGGGACGTGGATAATAATAATAATTGCCAGGTATGAAGTTTACAAGCTCAACCTATCATGGGGGACAAAAATCCACGAACATCACCCATAGCTAAGAAAAATAATAATAGCTATAATATGAGTAGCAATATTGAATATCATGGGAATACTTCTGGAAAGGACCAGAAAAGGGTAAACTTATCCCCTGTATACCCGCATGACGCTACGGAGCTTTCTAGCACTAAGCATATTACGAATAGTTTACCACCTTATAAAGTTGACGAACATGTTTCTAAAAGATGTAACTGTAGAGATACTAATAGCTGCCCACTGAATGGAAACTGTCTAAGGAAAAATGTAGTTTATAGATGCAGTGTAGTAACACATAATAAAACTAGTCATTACATAGGTTCTACTTCAAATTTCTTTAAAAATAGGTTTTACTTGCACAGGCTTTCTTTTACCAACCACAAATTGATGCATTCAACATCACTTGTAGAACATGTATGGAATTTAAGGTCCAAAGCCATTGAATATAAACTTGAATGGTCCGTGGTTAGCTCGGCTAAACCATATACAGGTGAGAGACAGAATTGCCATTTGTGTTTGAGAGAATCATTACAAATACTACTAGGGGATAATAACTTATTGAATAAAAGAACTGAGGTGATTATAAATTGTAATCATAAAATTTTTTAAACATTTAAATTTTATAAAACCACTATATAGGGGTAGGGGGGTAATTTTCCATTCTAATTATGAGGTATGCTCCTAACTCTTTATACCTTATGTTCCTGACTTTGTACACCATATATCTGTGTTACCACCTACTCATTCCATTGTCCTCAACTCCACCCATTAAATTGGATCTTTTTCTTCATCTTTCTTTACTATTAATATCTCCATGAACGATTCTACTTTTACATATGCATGTTTATTTTAACATTAATCAAGGAATGGCTAATGCAACAATCTCTCTGCAAGTGCTTTTAAGGTTAAAAATTAGCTCAAGTATTAGTCTCTCTTTATGCAGATTCATTCGAACTATTACTTCCAAAAGTGTTATTTTAGTGGCACATTTATTTATTTATTTATTTATTTATTTATACCTTTATCTATATGGTGCCTTTTCTACTTTTTCTACCATAACTTAAACTGTCTTCATCTTCTTATACACACTCTTTATTTATATGGTGCATTTTCTAATTTTTCTACCATAACTTAAGCTGTCTTTATTTACTCTTGGATTCAAACATTCGTGTATGACCGTATTTTTCTAACAATAATATGTTAGAAGTAACCCTGATACCTACACCATTATAGATACAATTATTTTCTGCACATCTACCAGTGTAGAGATTAAATATTCTACACTGCACCCAAATTTATTAATTTATACTTTTGAGACTGGTGGGAGGAAGGGAGGAGGTTATCCTCAGACTGGAGATCTGGACCAAATGCTTACAACAGAGATGACTTTGCTCCCAAGGCCCAGGTGGTAGTGTTAAATGGGGCAATGGATTAAATCTACCACCCAAGAAAACAGGTTCGGTTCATCCAGTTTCACTCACAAGGCTTGGGCCGACCCAAGGCTATGGCAGAATACACTTTCCCAAGGTGTCACACAGTGGCATTGAACTACGAGATTGTGAAGCGAACCACTTAACTACATGGCCATGCTTCTATCTTAATGTATCACATGTCTTACAACACTTGGAATCTTAGTCAGCTAAGTTTGTAACCAGGATTTGGATCTTAATTGGAGCGATTCACCTCACTTAAATCACCAAGGGTCAACGAAAAGACTATCACAACTTCCTTCTCTGTACCCCTAATAACTCAAGTTTTATGTCTATCGGAAAAATTATACAATAACTTGAAGGAAATAAATCAAATGTTATTCTGTTCATAATCTAAACATTCATCATCATCATCATCATCATCATCATTTTATGTCTGCTTTCCATGCTGGAATAGGTTGAACAGGTGATTTTGGCCAAAGTCAGCTCTTATTTGGAGCCACCACTCTTCAAGATGGGTTGGAGGACCACGCTTCGCTTGTACATTACATTTGGCTTGGTTTCTACGGCTGGAACCCCTTCCTATCACCAACCCCTTTACAGAGTGTACTGGGTTCATTTTATCATGGCACCAACACTAGAGAGGTTGTTATGTCTACGACACGACAAAAGAGTCCTTTCTACCCTAAGTCATCTCTGATCGATCGCAAAACACTTTACAGAGTGCACTGGGTGCATTTTATCGTGGCACCAGCACTAGAGAGGTGCCTTTTCTCTTGCAGGTTAAAGAGTCCTCCCTACTCTCCATAGTCTCCGTTCTTTGAGGGCAAACGTGACCTGAGACTGTGAATAGAAGGTGAGATATATATGAGAGGGAAAGAGTATGGGTATGGGTGTGATGAGGGAGGCTGATACTGAATGATAGTGGGAGGGAATGTCTCCAGAAAGCCACGGAGTCATCTTTATTCTACATAGCCTCAGATCTATGTGGGCAAATGTGACCATAGACACTTGACCTGCTAGAAATAGCAGCCAAATCTCCCTTATATCACACTCCATCGTCGTAAAAAAAGGAAAGGACGCATTAGATAATGTAGTCCTAGATACCCCTAAAACTACGGGAGGGTCACAGCTGGAATGCCTTTGATCATAAGTTTGCTCAATCAGAGTTGACTTGGAGCTAAACAGCAACAACAATAACAACAAACTTGTAAAAAGCAAAAGATGAGGTGTGCTGGTGTGCTGTGAAGTGGCAAGGATGAGAAAGGCTCTGCCTAACACATCAGAACTCACTTCTTAGAGCACACACAAAAATATATAGAAAGGTAAAAAGTAATATAAGTTTATTTGATTTCCAATTTGTTTAACTTTTCTTTTACTTATATTTTTCTTGAATATATTAGCTATATTTCGATGGAACAGAATATCATTTACTCAGTGCATAAAACACCGGTCATGTATGAGTAAAATATATAAGTGTAAGGCTATGTGGAGAGTAAGGTAGAGTAGAAGGATTGTATTAAAGCTTCTCTAGTCCCACCAGATCTTTGGGTGTATTTAATAAATAAATTTGTCTTACAACTGGCTGTATGAAAATATTGTCCACAAAGTTTGATTACACAGGAGGTTTTGTAGACAGCTTGGAAAACAAACAATTATGATATCTTATGTAAAACCACATAGTCTGAGATCGTTGTTGTTTAGCCACAGGTCAACCCTGATCAAGTAGACCCATGATCAAAGGCATTCCAACCATAAACACTCAGTCTTTTGGAGTTATCTAGGTCTAATGTGTCCCTCTCCTTTTTAAGATGGTGGGGGTGCAATTTGAGGGGGGTTTGGCTGCTATTTCTAGCAAGTCAAGCGATCACATAGAGGCTCTTGTTGGGATCTGGAGAAGGACTGACTAAGATTTAGCTTGCTTTGATTTCATGATCAAAATATATGAGAATTGTTGATATTTGTTTCTATGAGATGTTACCCCCACCACCAAAATAAAAGATTACATCATTTAATAACATTGTTAACCTGTCAACCAAATACAATGTTATCAGTGTAAAAACAGAGAAATGATTTCAGTATTCATCATAATCATCATTTTACGTCCGTTTCCATGCTGGTATGGGTTGAACAAGTGATTTCGGTCTACAGTTATTTTAATTGGAGTCACCGCTCTCCTAGATGGGTCGGGGGACCACGTCTCACTTGCATGTTTCATTTGGCTTAGTTTCTATGGCTGAATACCCTCCTATTACCAACCACTTTACAGAGTGTACTGGGTGCATTTTATCGTGGCAACAACACTAGAGAGGTAGTCAAGTCCAAGACATGACCAAAAAGGGCCATCTCCAAGCTGTTGTCTCCAATCGATCGCCAAAATACTTTACAGAGTGCACTGGGTGCATTTATTGTGGCACCAGCACTAGAGAGGGTGCCTAGTCTCGTGTAGGCTAAAGAGTTCTCTCTACTCTACATAGTCTCCATTCTTTGAGGAAAAACATGACCTGAGAGTGTGAATATAAGATAGGTTATGTATGAGAGGGTGAGAAAGTGAATAGTATGAGTATGGGTGAAAAAGAGGGAGGGAAACTGAGATTGGCAGAAAAGACTGAGGAGGCAAGTAGAAGGTGAGAGATGTGTGAGAGGGCATGGGGAGTGTGAGTAAGAGACAGGTTATGAATGAGAGGGAGAGGACAGAGTATGTGAGGTGGGAGGGAAGAAAGGAGTAAGAGTATGGGCATGATGAGAAAGCAGTACTGTTGGTGAATATTGACAAAAGAAGTATCAACAACATGTAACATTATTATTTTACTAGGTTATGCAAATAATTTCATTTAATGTTTGATGCCATCTAGTTAGGAGGCTATATATATATCTAGCTAGGAAGCTATATGTTGTCTGTAATGAAATAAAATGTATCTATAAATCTGAAAAGGCACGATAGAATACTTTGCAACATTCGTTCTGGCTTATCCTGCCACAGTCAAATTTACCTTTCATCCTTTTGGGGTCGATAAATAAACTACCAGTCCAGTACTGGGGCTAATTTCTTTCTCTCCTCTCTCTCTCTCTCTCACACACACTCACTCTCTCTCTTCTCTCTGGAGAAATCGGTTGTGGTCAGACCAGGAGAGGGATGGGCTCCGCCATGTTTAAAAATGCCCAAGATAAGACATGGCGTTGGTCATGATGGCGTCCCTACGACTCCACCAGGAGCTTAGGGTCCAAGGAATAAATCTGAAAATGAAACAGGCAACTTTTTTTCTTAATGAAACCATATTTACCTATAAACTCTGAACTGAGATAAGATGCACCAATAAGACAAGGTGCATGCACTTATAACTCCTTAAATGACATAAAATGTATCTATAATCTCTTAAATAAAATAGGATGTATCTATAAAGTCTTGTAATTGGTATTTTGTAATTGATCAATTTTGTAATTGATATTTTGCAAAGTTTTGTAATTGATATTTTTATGAAATCAAGTTTTAAAATATTTTCATGAAATCAAGTTTTGATTTTGAGAGACATTATTGCTATATTTCAGAAATTCCATGATTGAAGGAAGTGAAATAACAGCTTCCAGATGAGACAGATGAGACTATAAAATTTTCACAACAAATGCAGTAGTCATTTGACCTGCTAGAAATAGCAGCGAAATCTCCCTCAAATCCCATGTTACAGTTTTAAATAATGTAGTCCTGCATACGCTTAAGTCGGGATAGTCATGGCTGGAATGCTGTTGATCATAGGTCTATTCGATCAGGGTTAAACTGGGGCTAAACAACAACAGCAACTATGATTAAATATTGTTCTTGACACCAATCCATTTGTATTGAAAATGTTCACATCGTAATAGAAAAGTAAGAAAATTACTCTATTTGACAGAACATTTCTATAAACACGAAATTTTATTCAGCACTGAATATTTTTCTCACTATGTCTAACCTAAAACTATTTAATCAGGACTTGAATCATGAACTCTGAAGGTATGTACTTCCTCCTTTTACCTGCTTGTCACCACTCAGCTGTACATCTTTCCACCCCTCATCTTCACTGAAACGTGATTTTGCAGCCATATACACTTACCCAGCCTTTGCCTCTGACACCACATCATTCTACATAGTTTTAGACTCCACTTCAACCCTTTGATCTCCACACCAAAGTCTGCCACTCCTTATACACTGAACACATTCTCCCAACCTCCTCTCTGTGATTTATGTGCTCCACTATTCAGTCCATGTGTTCCAAACAACTCTGTCTAGGCTATGACATCAGATATTCCCGTCATCTCCTTTCCTCTCTCTGCAACCCTGAACTTACCGATTCTATAACCTTGAATATCAATTATCTTAAACAATGTCTCTTTGATTTACAAACCAACACCAAAGCACAGGAGCTCCACCAACTTGCTGGTCATCCCCCCCCCATCGCCTCCACACATATCACAATGCGACATTGCCTGTTCACTTTACCCAAAGACCTACCCCTCTCCAATACTGAGTACTTGATTTCTGGCAGGGCTATCCACTTCATTCCACTCACGTGTACAGACACATGCCTACACTGAGCATTTGTTTTTTTTTGGCAAACTCAGTCGAAGGCTTTCTTCCACAACAGGGTATGTGAGCCCCTGGCTTTGAACAGGTTCACAGAGCTGAAGCAGCATCGTTCCAACTAGACATTCAACTTGGAGCAGTATAATTCTGTGGAATGTGTTCCTACACAGATACTGTCATGATCTGAATCATTTCAACTTCCAGAGGCACCTTAACATCTCTCCTCTGGAAATCGCTACACACCATCAGTTCTGTCTCCCACATGACATTGTCATCAAGCCAGCTGACAAAGGTAGAATGGTAGTGTTTTAGCATGCAGATCTCTACAGGGAGGAAGCACTCTATCAGCTAAGTGACTGGCAATTTTACCAGAAACTGCTAAGATATAGTACCCTTCCGAATCAAAAAACTCGTCTTTTCCACTGTACACCAACTCATCTCCTCCTCTCTAATTCTGCCTACAGTTACAAACTTCATTTTCAAAACACTCCAAACTTCCTTTATCTACTTCCTTCCCAAAATTCACAAGCCCAACAATCCAGCCATCCCATCGTCTCTGCTTGTAGCTGTCTTACCAAATCTCTGCTGCTCTCCCATCCTACATCAAGGACATCAAACATGCCCTCTACTTCTTCAAGTCCTTTTCCTTCCCTCCTGGACCTTCTAAACCAACCCCTGAGTTATACAGTCATTACATCAATGACTGTATCAGTGCAACCACACTCACTAGAGAACACCCTTTTCATATCCTCTGCCTCTCTCCCATCTTGTCCATACTCAATCTACCACCATCTACTTGTCCACCTTGTCTCTAAGTGGATTAAGATTTATCAATACTCACCTATCAACTTCTACCTCTCCCCCATCTTGTCCATACTCAATCTACTTGTCCACCTTGTCTCTTAGTGGACACTTAGTGCTCTCACCTACTGCCCACATGATGCTATCCATTATGTGATCTCTCCTACCCTTTCACCTACCATCATCCCCTTATGCTACTACTCATACCACCTACCACATCTAATGCTATCTCTCTTACCCTGTGATACACCTGTGCTACTGCTACTCATACAGCTTGCTACCCTACCACCGCCCAATATGTGGCTTCCACTGCCCCTCCCCCCTCCCCATCACATCCACTTTTCTTCACCCCCAGGACTCTTTGGCTCGCAGGAGATGTCCCTCTCCCACAATGATCCAATCAATGCACTGCTCACGCCTGCCCCCTCTCATGCATCACTCACCCTCTATTTCACACTCACAGCCACACTCTTTCATTTCTATTCCACACTCACAGCCACACTTTTCCATTTCTATTCCACACTCTTAGGATGCATCACTCACCCTCTATTTCACACTCTCAGCCACACTCTTCCATTTCTATTTCACACTTCCAGGTCACATTTGCCCTTCAAAGGACGGAGACTCTGTAGAGTAGAGAGCACTCTTTAGCCAAGGTATCCTCTCTAGTGTTGGTGCCACGATAAAATGTACACAGTACACTCTGTAAAGTGGTCGACAATTGAACGGAGAAAACGTAGGGTAGAGAGAGCTCTTTAGTCGTGCCATAGGCATGACAACGTTTCTAGTGTTGGTGCCATGATAAAATGCATGGTGATAGGAAAGGCATTCAGCCGTAGAAATCAAGCCAAATGAAACATACAAGTGAGATGTGGGCCTCTGACCCATCTAAGAGAGTGGTAACTCAAATCAGGAATCGACGCGGGCTAAAATCACCCGTCCAACCCATGCCAGCATGGAAAACAGACATAAAACGAGGATGATGATGATGATGAAGTAGCTGCATGATAGTCTTGGAATTTAAAGTGTCTGATTATACATCACAAAGTTAACAAACCTTGATACAGACATTGCATTATATTTCTCGTTAAAACATATTACTTTGTGTGACAACAGTCTATTTGTTATGTGCTACTATAGTTATTCCTTCCTCATTAAACATATCCTACCACCAAAAAAGTAGGTGCTACTCTTTTTCCAGTTTGTTTGCTTGTTTGAGCGTCTGTTTTTTTTTTCTCTCTCTCTTTTTTTTTGCTTGATTGGTAGCTTGTTTGAGTGTCCGTTCTAGTATTTTAGAAACCACAAAACTATAAAGTGCAGATTTTTAATCAATGCAAAATAAATAATTTTTTTTCTTTTTTTTTTTTTCCGTTTTTGAAAATTTCTCTTTTAGCAAGTTATATGGATATATACTGTACGAGTCATGGGTTATATGAGAAACAAAATCAGTTATATGAATAACAAACTGCAATAAAAAAAAAACTGGTTGTATGAAACACAAAATCAGTTACTTGAAAAACAAAATGCAATCACGCACACCTAATTTCGTAGCAACACAATTCATGTCAGATTTTTCTGGCTATAATAGTAGTGCAAAATACATTCAGATAATGACCATAGGCGCAGATGGCTGTGTGGTTAAGGAGTTCGCTTCGCAACCACATGGTTTCGGGTTCAGTCCCACTGCG
>JAOPJM010529894.1:0-10229 GCA_027124095.1 Muusoctopus leioderma
GGGATACCATCACCATCACTGTCTCCCTCAAGGTGGTCAGGGATACCATCACCATCATCATCATCATCAAGGTAATCTGGGATACCATCACCATCAGCATCTTCCTTATAGTCTGGGATACCATCACCATCACTGTCTCCCTCAAGGTGGTCAGGGATACCATCACCATCATCATCATCATCAAGGTAATCAGGGATACCATCACCATCAGCATCTTCCTTATAGTCTGGGATACCATCACCATCACTGTCTCCTTCAAGGTGATCAGGGATACCATCACCATCACTGTCTCCCTCTAAATGGTCAGGGATACCATCACCATCATCATCATCATCAAGATAATCTGGGATACCATCACCATCAGCATCTTCTTTGTAGTCTGGGATACCATCACCATCACTGTCTTTTGCTAAATGGTCAGGGATACAATCACCATCAATGTCTTCCTTCAGTTTTGCAGAACTGTGTTTCTCATCAATCGAAAGTATTTTTCTCTTACAAAAAGTGCAGACCTTAAAAATAATTGAAGGAAATATTTTATTATATGTGGATCATGTTTATTTAAAATATGTCATTTTATATATGATGTGACTACAATCATGGCTGAATGGTTAAGGTGTTTGCTTTGTAATGATTAAGTTCTGTGTTTAATTTCACTGCGCAGCACCTTGGGCAATAGTGCGGTCAACTCGAGCCTTATGAGTGAAATTGGATATGTGGAAAATGTCTAGAAGCCTATTGAACGGACTACACTCTCAATCAAATGTCCAGCCATATCAGTCAGTGTTTTACCTGAATCTGCTTGAGGACTATGTTAAAGGCACAAGTGCTTGTGGAATACTCAGCCACTTGCAAAGTTCCCTTTATCGAAAAACTTGAACAATCATCTTTGAAGACCAATATGTGATCAATCATCATATATTACATTGTATTGAGGTATTGTGTATTATATCATCATCATCATCATCATCATCGTTTTTACGTCCGTTTTTCCATGCTAGCATGGGTTGGACGGGTGATTTTCTTGAGGCAGCATTTTATGGTCGGATGCTCTTCCTATCACCAACCATACTGATTCAGTATTTTATCTATATTACGTTTGTTGTTTAGCCCTAGGTCAGCCCTGAGACAAGCTGACATTTGATCAAAAGTGTTCCAGCTATGACCATCCCATCATTTTAGAGGCATGTAGAACTACATTATGTAATGTGTCCTTTCCTTTATCAAGACTGAGTGGAGTAGTTTGAGGGATATTTGATTGCTATTTCTAGTAGCTCTAGCAACCACTTAGACACTCCCTTGTTGACTTATGTTTGTTTGTTTTTCATAGGGTGATGTAATGGTAAAAATGAAAATACACAAAATTAAATGCCATACAAGATTTAGTTAATTTTACCTTATGAGTTGAAATCCACTGGAGTTGCCTATGTCTTCCATCGATATGGGGTTGATAAAATAAGTACCAGTCATCTACTAGGGTTAATTCAATTGACTATACAATCTTCTAAAAATTATGTGACAATGTGATGAATCAATATCAAAGTCAACTCTCGCATTCTATTGAGAGTTAGTGGAGGATATGAGTAACAATGGCCTGGGATAATTCTAGATGTTGATGAGGACAGTCTGAATAGTCTGGTCTGAAAGACTTTCAAATCGGTGATTATGGGTAGTTTCTAAAATTCCTTGGCCTGGAAGTGCTATAGGGTGACATTGCCTGTTTGGGATAATCTCTACTGGTATGGCCATGCTGGAGCTGCCAGCAACTGAACCTGTCCAAGATGTGCACATTGTGATGAAACAGTCTGGCATGCACTCGTTCAGTGTCCATGCATTGTTGATTTGGGAATTTATATCGAACAGCTGTTATCCCATGCTGGACGGATTTGGCTATCAGCCGAGTCTATTGTGAAGATCAAACTAATGCTTTCCTTTGGCCAGGAAGAGTGGATAGTCTTCCTCTATCTAGTGGCTATGGCAAAGGTGGTTATGTGATGGACATAATTGAAAGGTTTGAAGACAGGGCTTTTCCTCTCAGAAGAAGCACTCATCAACTTCTTCAAGTACCACTTGAGGAGGAAAATGAGGGTAGAGAAGGAAGTGTTACCATCCAGTAAATTTTATGAGAGGGAGTGAGAGTGGCAAAATTGGTATAGCTAAATGGGCCCACACAAACAATGTGGCTGTAGATAGATGGTAAGAACTGTAAGAAGGTGTCTTTGGTGTGTCAGGGTAATCCAGGTTTGTGTATGGAGTACCCCAAATCACCCTATGTGGTTGCTCCCCCATTTTGGGGTCCTTTTCTTGTTCTTATTTTGTTTTATACTGTTAGTGATATTTATTATTATCTATTTATTAATGTATCTTTATTGTTATTGTCAATCTCCCCCTTTTACTTGATGTAAATCCCCTACTGTTTCCTTGTTTATTGTTTTCCTATGTATTTTGCCTTTGTACTGTTTCCAGTATCTTGGGCCCAGAAAGGCTCTGTTGTATGATGACCTTTGACCTCAAACTATTTCTCTCCTTGCGCAAGAATCCAGCGTCAGCCTCGTTATCAATAAAAGGCAGCAGTCGCCATCTTCCTTCAGTTTTTCCAAAATAATCCATCTAGTTATGTTGTTGGCCAACTATACTTAACATAACATGGTGTCAGTCGTAAAAAAAAAAGTAGAATTCTAAGTTAGATCATAAATTCAAGAACACCACGACTCTATTTGGCAACAGTATAAACCACCGGATACGGCAATGTCACTCTTCAAATCACCAGAACAATTTCATTTTGACAAACCCAACAAGTGGCCTGTATGGAAGTGGACATTCATGCGATTTAGAAGCTGTACAGAGCTAAATAAGAAATCACAAGCCATCCAAATTGACAGTCTAGTGTATGCCATGGGTCTGCAGGTCGAAACTATGGTGAAAGAGGTTGTGTAGTGGATGCGACTGAAAAGACTGAAGACAGACACTACACTTTCCTCTTTGGCCAAGCCCTCATCGAATTTTTCAAGGTTCACTTGGAGAGGAATGTGAGGGTGGAGAGTAGGGTGCTGCCCTCCATTAAAATTGTTGAAAGGTGAATGAGAGTTTGGAGCATGGCGTGAGTGAATAGGCCTACTCTCAGCATGTTCCTGTAGCCGGGAGAGGGCACTTACCCTTGGTAGTCAAGGTAACCGAGGATCTGTGGGGTTCTTTGATTGTCCTTAGTTAATGGTCCTAATCCAAATACATTAAAAAAATTTTTTTTATACTGTGTATATTTTCATTTTCCTTTTCTTTTTTCATTTCTCATTCGATTTCTATTTCTATATATAGTCTCACAATTTTTGTAACATGTCCATGTTGTGTCCCTTCATCCAACACCCTTGTGTCTGTGGGATCTTCATTATCCCTTAAAGATCGATTAAATAAGTAACGATAATGTACTGACCACAATTTAATCAACTACTCCTCTTCTATACACATTTGTAGCTATGTATCAAAGTTAGAAATCAATATTATTATTGTTGTAGCAATTTTTGCTATTTTGGCAAATAATTATTACTGGTATTTATTTTTATTGGCCTAGAAATGATGAATGTCAAATTCAACTGAAGGAATAATTGAACTGAGAATGTATATGTTCAAATAAATAAGTTATTGGGTGATGTACTGAATGCTGTATGCAAACCTAGCTGTAATTGCTTGTAAAAGAAAAGGGGAGATAATTTCAAGAAATTAAGAACTTCACAAAATTAATTTACATACTTGAGGGAAAGTCTGATCTCTGTTTTTATTTTTAAATGTTCAAAGCTAACTATTGGAATATATTTTGCTTTCAGTCTGCCATTTCTGGTATCTTGTTGTCTATTGTATGATATTGCAGTTAGTTGTTGTTTAGCTCCAGATCAGCCTTGATCGAGCAGACCTATGATCAAAGGCATTTCAGGCGTGACCATCCTGTTTTTTTTAATTTTTTATCAGGGATTAGAGGAAACTACAGGCGCATCAAACTGTTGGACAAAGTAAAGAAAATCATGGAAAGAATTATTGCCCAATTGATCAGGAGCAGAATTAGCATAGATGAGATGCAGTTTGGCTTTGTACCAGGAAAAGGTACTACTGATGCCATCTTCATAGTGAGACAACTGCAGGAGAAATACTTAGCTAGGAGTAAGCCCCTATATTTAGCTTTCGTCGGCCTGGAAAAAGCCTTTGACAGGGTCCTACACTCTGTAATCTGAAGGTTGTTAAGGAAACTAGGAGTAGATGAATGGCTTGTAAGCACCATACAAGCCATGTACAGAGATACAGTTATGAATTCAGTGACGAATTTAGCGTATAGGTAGGGGTCCATCAGGGCTCAAGTTCTCTTCCTCCTCCTGTTTGTCATAGTCCTCCAGGCCATAACAGAGGATTTTAAGACCGGTTGTCCGTGGGAATTCCTTTCATGCTGATGATGTAGTTCTTATATCAGAATCAGTTCGCTAAGGTCAACTTTGCCTTTCATCCTTTCAGGGTAGATAAAATAAAGTACCAGTCTAGGGTGGCGGTGGACTGGCAGAATTCTTACAGCATTGGATGAGATGCCTTGCAGCATTTAATCTGGCTCTTTGCGTTCTGAGTTCAAATCCTGCGGTGGCCTACTTGGGTAGTAGACTTAATCCATGGCCTGGTTTAACACCACCACCTGGCCCTTGGGTGCCTTTAGCGGAGTCCACTCTGTTGTAAGCATTCAGGCCAGGTCTCTGGTCTGAGGATATCTTCTTCCCTCCCTTCCACCAGTTTCGGAGGCCCTAAAAAAAGGGTGATGGGCACTGCCTTCCCACCAGTCAAAGCAGTAAAAAAAAACAAAGTAGGAGGCCTGGAGAAGAAATTCCAGGCATGGAAGCAAAACCTGAAATCGAAGGGCCTCAGAGTAAACTTGGCAAAGGCTAAAGTTTTAGTTAGTAGGAAGGTAGATAGGAGCCTGCTACTATCAGGGAAATGGCCATGCTCAATATGCAGAAAAGAAGTAGGTAGAAATTCCATACAGCATACCCAGTGTAAACTATGGACACACAAGAGATGTAGTGGGATTACAGGCAGGCTGACAGAGGAGGTAAACTTCGTATGTAGCAGATGCAAAGGAGGAGTCATACACATGAAATAATTTCCTTTAAATGCACAGGAAGATTCACAGGAAGTATTCAACAGCTTTCGTTACCTAGGTGATCTCATTAGCAATGGGGGTGGGTGTTCTGAAAGTATAGTAGCCAGAGTAAGAACAGGATGGATAATTTCAGGGAACTGTTACCTCTGCTGCCAACAAAGGGGTTCTCTCTCAGGGTGATGGGGAGATTGTATGATGTTTGTGCATGAAGTGTGATACTGCATGGAAGTGAGATGTGGGCCATGAATGTGGAAGATTTGCGATAGCTGGAAAGAAATGAAGCGAGCATGGTTCGATGGATGTGTAATGTTACTGTGTATGAGCAATGGAGCACAAATGAACTGAGAGAAAAGCTGGGTATAAGAGGAATCAGACGTGTGCAAGAGTGAAGATTGCACTGGTATGGGCATATAATGTGTATGGAGGATGCTGTTGTATAAAGAAGTGCTGAACGGTTGAAGTAGATGGAACCCGTGGAAAAGGGAGACCTAGGAAGACATGGGATGACGTGGTGAAGGCTGACCTCAAGAAGCTGAAACTTTGTCATCTCCCCACAAAGGAGATGACAAAGGACCATGATGATTGGCGATATGCAGTGCTGGAGAAGACCTGCCCACCAGCAGAATGACCATTAGAAAATAGTGGTGTTTATATGAAGGCTGATATGTATAACTGCACATTATACTCCTGTTAGGTCACCATCTACCTACTTTTCTCTGATTTATCACCTTTGGCACTTGTCCTACCTATCTGTCTTCACCCATCCAATATCTTTATCACCCTTCCTTAATCCCCCACAATCACTTCTCTTACCACTCTACATCTCGCTTATGACAATGCCTGGGTTTGCCCATCCATCTTTACTTACCCACAATCATTATCATTCTGTCTCCCTCCCCACACCTCTCTTATCACTTTACTTCTCTTCTATCACGAAGCTTGGGTTGGCATTGGATCTGTCTATACTCATCTACCACCCACTACTTATCCTCCCTCATGTGCCTTTTAGTTGACATTTGCACTCCCACCTACCATCACGTGACTCTACCATACCATGAGACAACCATGACACATCTATACCGCTGCTAATATGTAACCATCACTATCTTTCTCCCATTCCTCTTCCCCTACCACCCATTCACTGCTTCCCTCATCACACCCAATCTCATACTCTTTCCCTCCCACCCTCTTGTACATCACCCCCCTTCTATTCACACTTTCAGTCATGCTTGCCTTCAAGAACGGGGACTATGTAGAGTAGCGAGGACTCTTTAGCCTTGCAGAAGACAAGGCATCCCCTCGAGTGCTGGTGCAATGATAAAATACACCCAGTACACTCTGTAAAGTGGTTGGTGATCGAACGGAGACAACATAGGGTAGAGAGGTCTCTTTAGTTGTGTTGCGGACATGGCAACCTCTCTGGTGTTGGTGCCACGATAAAATGCACCCAGTAAACTCTATAAAGTGCTTGGTAATGGGAAGGGCATCCAGCTGTAGAAACCAAGCCAAATGAAATGTGCGAGTCAGACATGTTCCCCAACCTGTCTAGGAGAGTGTTGACTCCAAATAAGAACTGACTTGGGCCAAACTCACTTATTCAACCTATGCCAGCATAGAAAGCGGATGTAAAATGATGATGATGATGACGATGGGTTACTTTGTCCAATGTGTCCTTCATTTTATAAGAAGGTAGGGTGTGTTTTGAGGAAGCTTTGGATACTATTTCTGACAGGGTGAGTGACCAAGTTGAGGTTTCTTCATTAGCTTGTATTGCAGTTATTTGATTGAAAGGGTTTATACCTCCCACTTGCAGTGTCTTTTTTCCTATTTAGGCGTTAAAAGTAAAACTGTTTCTACTCTACAAAGTGTAACTGTAGTTAAAAGAGTGCCCGATGAGGAATTATGAGATATTGCCAAGAAATCTAGCATTAGCAAATCCAAAGCCCCAGTCTTCAATGACACAATGTACTGCATTAGGATATTCATACCCTTTTGGAAAATGAAATAGCAATTACTTTATACACTTTAATTCTCAATTTGTAGACAACATCTATAAATATCTACAAACAAAGATGGGTGAAAGAAGTTATGTTCCAAAATACATATATATTATACAAATAAGTAAACAGATGTAAAAATAATGGGATATCAATAATATATAAAACAATATTGGTAGAAACAAAAGTATAGTTTCTTTTGAGTACCTTATCACATGGTCAATGCTCCACGAGAACTGTGGGTAATGCCAGTAAAAAGAATTGTTTGTATTTTGTTCAACTTAACCCATTTGTGACCAACTTTCTAACAAAATACATTACCTGTGTTGCAATTAATTTGGCAAATAATCAAAAACTTGGACAGATTTAGTAAAATAATTAACTTTGTCATTATCAGGCTAGTGTTTTGAACATAACCTAGCAAAAGGTTCTTCAAAAAATTGTAATGGAAGGTTTCAATTTGAATATGAGCACTTTAAAAATGAGAGGTTTTGTATCACAAAACTAGGGGTGATCTCAGGCAGATTGGTATTAAAATGTTTAAGTTGCCAGGTATTTTTCCCAACATCTTTGTCAGCATTTCTCTCTCTGGTTTTGGGGTTTTTTTTTTTTATTAAACTAAGTTCACCATTTGATACCAGGATTCATTGTTGCTTTCATCTGCCATAATTTTGAAATTTCAATTTCTAAGACTTTCACTGATTTTCTTAATCCTTCATTTGGACATTATCAAAAGAGGGTTGAGTGTAATATATTTTGACAGAAAAGTTCTATTTTTTTTTACATTTGATAGTAATATCTGTTTGATACGCATTGATTGTTTAACCCTTTAAGCTCTAATACTTATTTTGCACCTTTTAATTTTCTGTGTTGCAAGCCATTACTCTCTCTCCCTCAGGTCACTCTTTATCGACAAGTATCACTTTCTCTCTCATCATCACCCATCTCTAGGGCTATGCATTACTTGCAATCTCTCTCTAACTACCATCCATCACTCTCTCCTAGATTACTCCCTCTCTTATCACACATTGTTGATATACAGCAATCTCTCCCTCCCATCAATCTCTCTCACTTCTATCTCCCCCTCTCACTCACATCACACTGCTCATGCTGTGTTTCTATTCAATCCTCTTACCAGCAAACATGTAGCTGCCATCACTGTCTATTTCCCATTACTCCCTTCTCTACCTCCCTCTTGACTCTTTCACTCTTTCTCCCACTATACTCTCTCTTCTTTCCCACTCTCGCCATAGTTCCCCTTCTGTCATCACTCTCTCTTCTGTTTCAGTCTCTTGGTCACATTGTCTTGAATGAACGGCGATAGCGTAGAGTAGAGAGGGGGGTCTTCAATCTTTCAGGGGACAAGGCAACCTCACTAGGGCTGGTTCCATGATAAAATGCACCCAGTACAACCAGTAAAGTGGTTGGCATTAGGAAGGGCATCCAGCCATAGAAACCATGCCAAAATGGAATGTACAAGCAAGATGTGGTCCCTGACTTGCCTAGGAGTTCAGTAACTTCAAATATGAACTAGTTTTGATCGTGACAACCCATGCCAACAGGGAAAGTGGACGTAAAATGATGTTGATGATGATGATGAGGAGGAGGTAGTGGATGATGATGATGAAAAATTTTCATGAACTATTTTGTTATTAGGGTTTAAAAGAGTTTGAATGGTGTTCTACATCAGTTTATGTGCAGATAGTACCAAAATATTGTCAGATCATCCAGTGGTTATATTGGCTGACCCTATCATGCTTATGTCCATATTCCATCAGAATTAAGATTAAAGCAACTAGTGACTAAATAGTCAATTGTTGCTTCAAATTGCACACAAAAGTAGCACCTCTTTGATTATTTTAGCTGAATAGTTTCTGGTTTACAGGATTTCATCCTTGTAGACAAAATGAATTCTTAGATTTCTGCTTTATTTGTCCTGTATAAACAGAGTTATGTTTTATTCTTGTCAAATTCAGCTTCATTAAGTATCAGCCTAAATGTTTTTTAGTGTTTAGTTACATTAGAGTGCCAGACTAAATGTTTATTAGTATTGTAACATTACAGTACCAGACTAAATGTTTATTAGTATTGTAACATTAGAGTGCTAGACTAAATGTTTTGTAGTATTTAGTTACATTAGAGTGCTAGACTAAATGTTTTGTAGTATTTAGTTACATCACTTTTATGTTCTGATATCAAATCCTGCTGAAGTCCACTTTGCCTTTTATCATTATCATTCTAGGGTCAAATATACAAATTCTAGTCCAGTACTGGGGCCAATTTAGTAGACTCTTCTGTTATTCACATTTGTAGTCTGGTGCCTATTTCAGAAATCATTGTTATTGTGAATGTAATTCGATAGGTAGAGTAGCAGGAGTAGTAGAGATCAAATTCCTCCAGAATCAATAAAATAAGTTATATACTGGAGTCAATTCTGTTGACTACAACCATTCCCCAAAATGTTTAACCTTCTTGTTTCAATGTTGGAAATCCTTATTATTATTATTAGGATCGTGATGACAGAGTGCAGTATTAATTTACAACCTTTTATGTTCTGAGTTCAAATCACACCGAGTCCTAATTTGCCTTTCATTCTTCAGAGGTACCAGGTAAGTGCTGAAGTTGATTTAATCAACTATACCCTCTCCCAAAATGTCACCTTGTGCTTATGTTAGAAATCATTATTATTATTATGTGGTGGATTGGCTGAATCGTTAGCACATCGGACAGAATGCATTGCAGTATTCGTTCCAGCCCGCTACGCTCTGGGTTCAAACCCTGCCAAGGCCAACTTTGCCTTTCATTCATCTGGGGGTCGATAAACAAAGTACCACTCAAGTACTGGGGTCAATTTAATCGACTTAACCCTCCCCTAAAAATTTCTGGCCTTGTGCCAATATTAGAAAGAATTATTGCACTCTGTAAAGTGGTCCGGTGACTGAGCGAAGAAGGCGTAGGGTAGAGAGGGCTCTATAGTCGTGCCATAGCATGGCATGACAACCTTTCTAGTGTCGGTGTCACGAGAAAACGCACCCAGTGCACTCTGTAAAGTGGTCCGGTGATTGAGCGAAGAAGGCGTAGGGTAGAGAGGGCTCTTTAGT
>JAOPJM010529913.1:0-10228 GCA_027124095.1 Muusoctopus leioderma
AATTGTAACATGCTGTTATGGCTAGTGTTTAAATAATTGTAAATATATACATATATTTATATATGAAAGATATTTTGATGTATATAAATATATACATATATTTCCTCCGCAGCTTGTAAACAAACTCTCTCTTTTGTCGTCGTCATAAACGCTCTTACTCTCTCTAAAGCTAAGAGCGTTTATGACGACTTAACGTTCACGCTTTCTTTCTCTCTCCGCTTACTCTGTCTATAGCTAAATTTTTCTAACTCTATCTGTAGAGAAAAACCCGGTTTTTTTTCGCGCTTCACGCATGCCACACCGGAATCACGACGGACAAAATCACTCATGTATTTTTATAAGATATCGCTGCGCGATATGTCTTGATGTGTGTGTGTATATATATGTGTAAATATGTATATATGTGTGTATATATATGTATATATGTGTATGTATATGTATATGTATATGATATGTGTATATGCATGTATATATATATTTGTATATGTATATATACATGTATATATGTGTGTGTATACACACACACACACTTTATACATAACTATTGAAAAAATTCTTAAAGTTACAGCTATGCATAGTTTTATCTAAATTTATACCTCGAATATTTTTATAAATATTTAGTAAATATCAATGACAAATTCTTGGTTTTTTAAGCTTTTACTTTTTTTAAAAGATATTAAATTTTAGTTTTTGTTTTTCTTAAAAGTAACCATACCTCGATACACAGTAGGGAAAACCAAAACAAAACAAAATGACAAATAAGAAAGAAATGGATTGAAAGCGCCAGGTATGAATCAAATCCACATCTATCTCTAGGCTAGTTAACGGAACTGTAGTAGAACATGTACTAAAACATAATTTTGGTAAATGTACTAGGATGTTGACTAGAGATATGTAGTCAAAGTTTTACTTTGTGTTCGCTTTCAATTTCTTTTTTCTTTTTTTTTTTTTACTTTTTAACTTTTTAATTATTATTTGTGTACGAAGGGTGGTGGATTGGCAGAATGGTTGCAGCCTTGTGGTATTTGTTCTGACTCTACGTTCAGATTTCAAATCTCGCCGAGGTCAACTTTGCCCTTCATCCTTCCGAGATTGATAAAATAAAGTACCAGTGAAGTACTGAGGTTGATTTAATTGACTAATCCCTACCACCAAGTTTCTAGCCTTGTGCCTATGTTAGAAACAATTATAAGGGCGCTGGATTGGCAGAATCGTTAGCACATTGGACAAAATACTTTGTGGTGTTTAGTTATGGCCCTTTACGTTCTGTGTTCAAATCCCACTGAGGTCAACTTTGCCCTTTGCCCTTCGTCCTTCTGGGGTCAATAAATAAAGTACCAGTCAAGTACTGGGTTCGATATAATTGACTGTTCCCTCCCACAAAATTTCTGGTTTTGTACATATGTTAGAAATTATTATTATTTGTGTACACTGGTCTCGTCACCTGCTCTGCATGAATGAGAACAGGTGACAAAAGACAATGCTTAGTATCTAGATTGTTGGTACGTGACTTGATATTTTGTACTTCAACATTGTGTCATTGGGTTACCTTATAATTTTGGTAAATGTACCAGGATGTCCACTAGAGATATGTAGTCAAATTTACTTCATGTTCACTTTAAATTTATTTTTCTGTTTTCTTTTTACTTTTTATCTTTCTATTTATTATTTGTGTATGATGGTCTCATCCCCTGCTCTGCATGAATAAGGACAGATGACAAAATGAAAATGCTAAGTATCTAGGTGTTTGGTATGTCATCTGATGGTCTACCAAAGAAAAATTTGATAAAAAATGTCAACTGTGATCTGAACTATCTCAACATTGTGTCTTTGGACTAGTGCAAGATCAAAATAGAAAACAAAAAAACACATGAAGCCGAAATATAAATGAGCAAAGGTGCGTGACCTAGTGATTAGGCAATTGGGCTCACAATCATAAGGATGTGGGTTTAATTCCTAGACCGGGCGGTGCATTGTGTCCTTGAACAAGGCACTTTATTTCATACTGCTCCAGTCTACTCAGATGAAAAATGAGTACCAGCAGCAGCTGGGGGTTAACCCTGCAATGGATTGGCGTCCTGTTCAGCGGAGAGTGTTGCACTCAGTCGCTTAACGACATGGAAAACGAGATAAGTTCCAGCTCTAAAAGGCCCATAAGAAAGAACTCGAGGTAGTCTTTAACTTAACTTTAGATATAAATGATGGTATGAGCATGCTGACTAGATATCATCCTAATTTCATGTGTAAGGAACAATTGTTAGAAAACAGTGAAGAAGCAGTCATTGGTACCTATGAATGTGTTCTCATTTAATACATAACCATTCAGCCAAACTTTTATACATTTGTGTAAGAAGTTCGCTTTGCAGTCACAAGGTCCCGGGTTCGATCCCACTGTTTGGCATCTTGGGCAAGTGTTTTTACCATAGCCTTGGGTCGACCCAATCCTTGTGAGTGAATTTGGGTAGACGGAAACTGAGCGGAAGCTCATCGGAGGGATTGTACCTGTAATTCAAAGGTCCAGCATTGTCACACTGATTCTGTCTGAGGATTAAGTTAAGGGTACAAGTGTCTGTGGAATATTCAGCCACTTACACGCTAATTCAATGAGTAGGCCATTCTATTGATCAAACAATTGAAAGAACTCCTCATCAAAACGGACAGAGATTCATGACCATCATCATCATGAGATAAAAATAAATTACGATGAGTTGATTTGACATGAAGAGTGAACGATTCAATGTTTTGGACACTTGACCTTCTTTAGACAGAAAGAATATAGAGAATATAGAGAATATACAGCCACTAAAAAGCCTTTTAGCGACCGTAGTATTCTTTTTCACCGAAGATGGACAAGTGTCTGAACCGCTGAATCTTTCACTCTTCATAGCAAATCAACTCATTGTACTTTATTTTTATATACGAACTCTCATGAGAAGGTGCGTGGCTTAGTGGTTAGGTGGTTGGGCTCACGATCGTAAAGTCATGGGTTCGAATTCTTGTGCTGGGCAGCACGTTGTGTCCTTGAGCAAGGTACTTCATTTCACATTGCTCCATTTCACTCAGCTGAAAAATGAGAACCAGCTGCAGTTGGGAGTCAACCCTGCAATGGACTAGCATCCCATTCAGGAGGTTGGGGGATGAGGTCTTGCACTCTCACTCGCTTAATACTACGGAAACCAAGATAAGCTCTGGCCTAATTGGCCTATAGGCTCAAGAAAGACTTTAACTCTCATGGAATAACTTTTACTGATGTAGACCACCACCAATTCCCTTGGCTTCCATATCTTACCTTATACACACATATTCTTTGAACAATCATAGCTTATTAATAAATCAATCCATCGTATAGAACTTTATTTTAAACTAATCAAAAACATAAGTTAAAGCAACCGCTGTGTAACAACAACATTTTTGCCTATCTCTATCATGTCTCTTTGACATTAAAAACTAAATAACATCTTTCTATCTTAGCCATCTTGCTTCTCTACCAGAGGTGAGTGGAATAGATATTGGGTTACCTTATTCATTGATCATTAATTCAAATCAACTGCTGGCATTTCATCGAGTTTCTGGAGAGAAAACACTTTATTCTACATTGTCTCAACTCATCTGACAATCAGAAATATGTGCCTATTCATCTGGGAATGTTAGCTACAATAGACTAGCATCTTATCCAGGGGAGATTTTTTTATCTCTAGTTCACTTCATCCTGTGAAACTGATATTAAATACCATATTTTGATTACCTTAACTTTCACACATTTTCTGAAACGAGTCTTCATTAAAAAGGTTGTATTTGTTGATTTGTTTTTCTTTTATTTTTAGCTAACCCCCCTCTCACTGTCATCGTTATTACTAATTGTCTTTCTTTTAACTCAATGTAATTATGAAAGGTTTTGCTATAACATTGTATATATATATATATCGGTCAAAGGTCAGTGTCCTTTAAAAGCCGTTCATTTTGCTAAGACTACTGGTTCCATTTACTCAGCACCAATATTCATCCAGAGTTCTGAGAAACAAAAAATAATTTAACAAATATTCCCATTATTATTATTATTATCAATGTTATTGATATTCATACAGACAAATCGTTTTTAATGTTTGTTATCGTTATTCTTAGTTTTGTTTTCGTTACTTCAGTGTTGACATGTTTGTAAATAAATGGTGTGTATATATATGTATATATATATATATATATACACACACATATAATTATGTTTGAATTAAAAAGAAAAAGGGTAAAAAACAAGGAGTCATTGTTTTTATTCATGGGAACAATTTTATTTTTATTTTATTCATCAATTTGAAGAGAATTCACATTGACCAATAGCTTTTAAAACATTTTGATGGAGAACCCATCCAGACTGAGAGATAGAAATTAATTTGGTGGAATTTGTATTCTCTATATTCAGATTGGTTAATTGCAGAGTGATTAAGGGGTTTAGAAAGAGGCATAGCAATTGGTGTTTTGAAGGCATAAAAGTATGGATGGCTAACTTCATCCTGATCGAAGTGAGTAGGGAAGTGGTTTGAGGGCCCAGGACACCAGATGTTTCCACCACTATGGGTTCAACGAAAAACCGATCGGAGACCAGCCGATACTTTGTCAGCGCTTGCGAGCTTCAGCCTGTTGGGTGATAAAATCTGGGTCTGAAGCTGATTTTGCCAGGTTGCTACTGGAGAAAGGTCCACAAAGACCATGAAACATTTTCATGACATGCTGTGATTTCCTTTGTTTATGAAGGACTGGTCTTCTTAAACCTCAAATTTATGGTCTTGAGTTCAGTAACTATCTTTATATTTTAGTTGCACGTATTAACATGATTTATATTTTTTTTATCGAAATGAAGATATTTTATTGAACTTGATATTGCAGCAGGTGAAACGCAGTTATGTAATTGTTTAGACATTAATCTAAACAATTGCAGTGTGCCACACACCAACTATTTTAAATAATTTGGATAGTAGACCTAATCCATCACTTGGTTTATCACCATGACAAAGCCCTTGGGACCCTTTAGTAGCATCCACTCTGGTGAAATCCTTTGGACCAGGTCTGCGGTTTGAGAGTAAGATGACATCTTGATGTGCTGCTTCCTATATCATGAATCCTTCATCCCTACACTCCTCCAGTCATGAACCGTTCATCCCTACACTCCCCCAGTCTTGAAGTCCTTGCAAAGGTGATAGACGCAGCCTTTTCTCTTCTGTGTAAGACATTAACATAATTCCATTGATTTTACTTTATTCATATTGTTAAGATATGCCATTTTCTGAACTACTGACATTGATACATTTCAAAGTTTGGAGGAAGTGGGAGTAACTAAAGATGTTTAAGTACAGGATCTAGATAGAGGATAGCTCAATAGAGTAGGAGTTATATGTAATCCCAGTCAGCCTCGATTGAGCAGACCTATGACACATATGTAGTTGGTTGTTGTTGTTTTTTTATCCCATAGTCATCTCTGATCGAGCAGGCCTATGTTGAAAGGCTTTCCAACCATGACCATCCTGTTTTATTTTCATTTATTTTAGATTTATTATCTGGGGCTCCATTATCTATTGTGTCCTTTTTTAAGACAGAAGGGTGTCTGGTTTGAGGGAGATTTGGCTGCTATTTCTAGCAGTAGTTCTAGCTTTGGTGATACAGTATTAGCTTTGGCAGTACATTTAAAACTGGAACAATATAGAGAAGATCAGCATGGCCCCTGCACAAGTGTGGGTTTGTTAGTGTGTGTGGTGCTGGGGAGATACGTGTGTTAATGCAGGTAGCAAATGCACTGGCCTCCTGTATTGTGTGTAAAGAGAAGTCTGTAAGTCTTCTCTCCACAGACTGAGCTATCTGGGTTCTGGAATGTCGGACGATAGAATTCAATAAAGTTGGAGGAACCCAGAGTATATGGTTTAAAATCTGGAAAAGACAAAATAAAATAAAAATTAATAATAAAGATTTCTGACATAGGCACAAAGAGACAAGGGCATAGTCATTAGATTGATTCAGTACTTGACTGGTACTTTATTTTACCGAACTCCCTCCATCCTGTTAGGATAAAAGGCAAAGTCAACCCCAGCAGGATTTGAACTTGGGATATTATTAAATATTCCAAGGAATTTTGTCCACCACTCTACCAATTGTGCCAATCCAAAACCCTTTATAAAGTGATGCTATTGAGCAGAGGAAATATATAATATTTCTAGTGTTTCTACATTGTTCCTTCATCAATGGGTATTTTCTTACCCTCACAACAAATTAACATACTGTAATTGTTTGGGTTTTATTTATTTATATAACATACTGAATCTTGCTGACAAGCACCTTGACTACCACTAATCTCTTTTAATTCTAGATTAGAAGAAAGTGTGTGCAGTAGGGGAGGGGGGGGGACAAGGAACAATATCAGGTAGCTAGAAGAGAAGCTAGATGTCGGGTATACATAGCAAAGAGAGAAGCTGAAAGTAAGATGTTTGTCGATGTTCTACAAAGAGAGGATCAGAGATATGAGGAGTTTCGGATTGTAAAGCAGTGTGTCAGTGTGAATTAAGGTGTCATTGGGGAAAAGTGTGGATGGATTAATAGTAGTACACTTGCCCTCACTAATGATGAGAAGAAAGAGACTTGGAAATATTATGAGAGGTTGCATTGGAGAGAGGGACTACCCCAAGTAGAGCTAACAGAGATACCAGCTATTGAAGTTGACAGCTATACAGTCAAAAGCATGATTAAAGATTTGAAGGCAGGGAAGGTAGATGGATCATCAAGGATAATCACAGATTCTGAAAATATCCAGCAATGTAGGACACATGATAGTCACTCGCATAGTCATTCAGTTAGTACAGGGAGGTGTTATACGCAGTCACTGGCATAGCAGTATAATCATCAACTGCTACAGATGCAAAGGAGATGCTCTAGAAAGAAGCAACTGCAGAGGCATCAAATTACTGGACCAAGTTAGGAAAGTAACAGAAAGAATTATAGCACAACTGATTAGGAAGAGAATTATCTTAGATGAGATGCTGTTCAGTCAGGTGCATGCCAGAATCAGGTTCCATTGATGTCCTCTTCCTAGTAAAACAACTACAGAAGCTCTTAACTAAGAGCAAGCCACAACACCTAGCATTCATTAACCTGGAGAAGGCCTTTGACAGGGTACCATGCTCTGTAGTCTGGTGGTCACTAAGAAAACTAGGTGTACAGGAATGGCTTGTGAAAACTGTACAAGCCATATGCAGAGATGCTGTTGGTAAGGTGAAAGTTAACAATGAGTTCAGCGAGCAATATGGCATGCAGGTAGGTGTCCATCGGGGCTTGGTTTTGAGTGCCCTCCTGCTTATTATAGTTCTCCAAGCCATAACAAAGAGTTTAAAACCAGCTGCCTGGAAACGTCCGTTTGCCAATGATCTAGTTCTTACAGCTAAATCTGTTGAAGAATTAGTGACAAAATTCCAAACATTATCTAGGTTACCTAATTAGCAGAGGAGGTGGGTGTTCCAAAAGCATAGTAGCCAGAGTAAGAACGAGGTGGGAAAAGTTCAGGGAGCTATTACGTCTACTAGCAACAAAAGGATTCTCTCTCCAAGTGATGGATAGATTATATGATGCTTGTGCATGGTAGTGAAACATGGGTACTGAATGCAGAGGATGTACACAGTCTGGAAAGAAATGAAGCAAGCATACTTCAATGGATGTGTAATGTTAGTGTGAATGAAGAACAGAGCATAAATGAGTTGAGAGGAAAACTGGTTATAAGGGAAATCAGAAGTAATGTGCAAGAGAAGAGATTGAGCCGGTACAGATATGTGATGCATATGAAGGATAACAGTTGGTTTAAGAAGTACCAAGTGATCGGGCTTATTTTATACTTTACGGCACTCATCAGTGGGGTTTATGAAGTTAAATATTAATTACGAATCCCCAAAATAAACTAATTAGATCAGCTTTTGGGTCAGGTCTGTAATGTGTTTAAAGGATGACAAAAAAAAAGATGATAAGAATCAGATCCTAAATACAATTCTATTCTATCAAAAGTTAGGTTTCTCAGGTAAGCCAAAACAATGAGAGTTAATTAATAAATACATTGTCGAAGAACCCAAAAGAAGCACTGGCTGTGGAATTCAAACTGAAACTTTCTTGTGCTGAGCATTTTTGCTACACCTACAGAGCTTACAAGCTGAGCACTGTCTGCACGCTATAGCTTTCACATTAAGGAAATGCTGTGAACCTTTTGTGGCAAAAATAATGCAATGTAATATGCATATCAGCTGAAGCATATGTTTGTGTGTGTGCATGTGCTTGCAGAGTAACGTGAACAACTGTAACACATTTTAATGACATGTATACAATACAATATGACTCACGAGCGTACATTTACATGATCACAAACACGCGCAAACACCCCACAGAAGTGAAGTGTTTCTTCGTTTTAGTGGAACTCCTCATCAATTATATTATTGATCTAAACCTGATTTTTAAAACTATTATTGAGCTCTCTCTTAATCACTTTGTACCTGCACACAAGAAATATTTGTATTATAATTGTGAAGTATTTATTCCTATAATTACTATATATATATAGCCAGGGTAAGAACAGAATGGAAAAGGTTCAGGGAGCTATTACCTCTGCTAGTAACAAAGGGCTTCTCTCTGAGTGAAGAGCAAATTGTATGATGCTTGTGTACAAAGTGTGATACTGCATGGATGCAAAACATGGGCCTAGAGTGCTGAAGATATGTGAAGGCTGGAAAGAAATGAAGCAAGCATGATCTGCTGGATGTGTAATGTTAATGTGCATGAGCGGCGGAGCATGAATAAGCTGAGAGAAAAGTTGGGTATAAGAGGAATCAGATGTAGTATGCAAGGGAGAAGACTGTGATGCGTATGGAGTATGCCAGTTGTATAAAGAAGTGTTGAGCACTTGAAGTGGATGTAACCTGTGGAAATGGGAGATCTAGGAAGGCATGGGATGAAGTATATATATATATAATCTCAAGAAGCTGAACTTGACGAAGGAGATGACAATAGACCACTGATTGGTGACACACAGTGTGGAGGAGGACTTACCCGCCGATGCAAGTTCGGCAAAACGATCATTAGAAAATGATGATATTATATAATACTATTTAAAATAATGATGGTGGAATCTTCTACCCTCTGATTTATTGCACCCTATCCTATCCAGTGTATCACACCACCTGTGTTGCAAGGGATAGAGTTTGTGCTGCCCATTTAGCCTCACCACTATCATATTCTCAGTTATTCTATCACTGCTAAATTGGCATTATATCTTTCTGTATTCATCAACCACCTCCTACTTATCCTCCTCATATGTCTCTTAGGGGACATTTAGCACTCCCACATACCATCATTCACCTCTGCTGCTATCCATCATGTGATCTCTCCTACCTGACACATCTACATTGCTGCTACTCTTATTGTCTTCTATCCAACTCTTACCAACATCCACTATGTAGCTACCGCTATCTTTCTCATATTCCTTTCCCACTACCTTCCAATCACTGCTTCCCCCATCACACCTATACCCATACTCATACTCTTTCCATTCCGCCCTCTTGTACATCACTCACCTTCTATTCACACTCTCAGGTCACCTTTTCCTCCAAAGAACAGATTCTATATAAAGTAGAGAGGATTCTTTATCCTGCAGGAGACCAAGGTATCTTCTCTAGTGCTGGTGCCACGATAAAATGCACCCAGTAAACTCTGTAAAGTGGTTGGCTATTGAATGGGGATAACATATGGTCGAGAGGACTCTTTAGTTATGTTGTGGACATGATAAACCTTTCTAGTGTTGGTGCCATGTTAAATGCACCCACTACACTCTGTCAAGTGGTTGGTGTTAGGAAGAGCATCCAAGCCAAATGAAATGTATGAGTGCGACAAGGTCTGCCACCTCATCTAGGAGAGTGACGACTCCAAATAGGAAATGACTCGGACAGAGATCACCCATCCAACCCATGCCAGCATGGAAAGCAGACGTTAATGATGATGATGACATATATATATATATGTGTGTGTGTGTGTATCATCATCATCATCATCATTTTATGTCCGTTTTCCATGCTGGTATGGATTGGACAGGTGATTTCGGCCTGCGCCGATTGTGAATGGAGTCACCACTCTCCTAGACGGGTCGGGGGACCATGCCTCACACGTTTCATTTGGCTTGGTTTCTACGGCTGGATGCCCTTCCTAACACCAACCACTTTAC
>JAOPJM010529923.1:0-10228 GCA_027124095.1 Muusoctopus leioderma
CCTTGTTGTTGTTGTTTGTGGTCGGTGGTGTTGTTGTTGCTGTTGTTATTGTCAGTGTTGTCCTTGTTGTTGTTGTTTGTGGTCGGTGGTGTTGTTGTTGCTGTTGTTATTGTCAGTGTTGTCCTTGTTGTTGTTGTTGGTGGTCGGTGTTGTTGCTGTTGTTATTGTCAGTGTTGTCCTTGTTGTTGTTGTTGGTGGTCGGTGGTGTTGTTGTTGTTATTGTCAGTGTTGTCCTTGTTGTTGTTGTTTGTGGTCGGTGGTGTTGTTGTTGCTGTTGTTGGAGATCTTTTGTTGTTGTTGTTGTTGTTGTTAGTGCTATCACTGTTGTTGTTGGTAGACGTGTTGTAGTTGTTAATGTTTTTTGTTGTTGTTTAACCCCAGGTCAGCTCTGACGGGGCTAACCTATGATCAAAACCATTCCAGACGACGCCATGCCGTTTTATTTTCAGACGCTTTATCAGGGACTGCATTATACAATGTGTCCTGTCTTCCTTGAGATGGTAGGGTGTGATTTGAGGGTGACTTGGCTGCTATTCTTTAGCAGATCGCGCGACCACTTAAAGACTTCCCTCTTTGGCTGGTGTTGTAGTCGTCCAGATTAGTGTGGTCGCCCGTGTGGTTGTTGTTGTTGTCGTGGTATTTTAATCCCAGGTCAACCCTGATTGAGCGATGATCAGTGACATTCTAGCCGTGACCACCCCGTCTTTTTAGGGTTATATAGGACTCCTGTTCTTATATAAGACAGTAATGTATGATTTGAGGGAGATTTGGCTGTGATTTCTAGCAGGTCGAATGACCACGTAGCGGCACCGTTTGTGGTGATGTTGGTGCTTGTAGTTTTATTGCTACTATTGTGGTTGTTGTTGTTGTTTCTGTTTAGTTCCAAGGCAACCCTGATCAAGCAGATCTATGATCAAAGGCATTCCAGTCGTGACCATCACGTCTTTTCCTATGTGCAGTGAACCCAGAACCACATTATCCAATGCGTCCTTTTTTAAGACGCCAGCGTGTGTTCTGTGGTTGGTGACGACGACGACGACGACAACGATGATGATGATGATGATGATGATGACGATGATGACGATGATGATGATGACGATGATGATGATGGTGATGATGATGATAACGATGATGATGATGATGACGATTATGATGATGCACCTGGTATTACGCAAATTTGTTTTCGTTCGTTAAAAGGTTGGTATATGTGATACGTGTAATGTGTATGTGTAATGTGTATGTGTGATATGTGATATGTGTAATGTGTATGTGTAATGTGTATGTGTAATGTGTATGTGTGTAATGTGTATGTGTAATGTGTATGTGTGATATGTGATATAATGTAATGTGTATGTGATATAATGTAATGTGTAATGGTTGTTGTTTAGCCCCAGGCTAACCTGATCGAGTGAGTAGTCCTTATGATCAAAGGGACTCAGGCCTTGACGATCCAATCGTTTTTTTTTAGATAATGTGTATCTAGGACTACATTATACAATGTGTTCTTTTCAAAAAATGCTGTATAGTATGAGTGGAGGAATGACTGATATTTCTAGCAGATCAAGTCAAGCAACTGCATAGTGGTTTTCAGTTTTTGGGGCTCGATTGTGAAGAGTATAAGAAAAGCCCCTCTTCACTTGACCAAGTGAAGAGGGGCTTTAACAATAGCAATGTAATGATCACGTCCGTTGTGACCAATTGTTTTTAATTTGCGGTAGGGTCTCACATATATAATAGAAACTTTGATCAACTGAGATTATCCAAACTATTAGTAGACAAAATCTCCCCCCAATGGGTCTTTGAAATCTAAAAACAACAAGCAAGGGGGAAAATTCTAATGAAATCAGTTGACCGAATTTTTTTAACCATATTGACAATGCAGACATAAGTCAAACTGGTCTTTAAAGCTAAATGGTGAAAGCAATGTACATATTTCGGTCTTATTATAGCTCCTCGGCAAGACCGATCAATATATATATATGTACGTATATATGCATGTATGTATATATGTATGTATGTATGTGTGTGTGTGTGTGTGTAGATATATCGTAGATATATAAACATGTCATATTTACCTATCTCTCTGTAGATTGAAAAAAATGATGAACAGTCTTAATCGATTTTCTACCCTTATTGGGGTCTCATCAGAGGTGTCTACATCAAATGACCAATCGAAGAGAAGCAAGTAGCTAATCCGTTTTTATACACATCAAATCTAGTAGCTTCAGCGAACTGGGGATACTAATTTGCATACTATATGTTTAACACTTTACTTAATATCAGCGGCCTGATATATATATTTGAATGTTTGTGTGTGCGTATGGCCATCGTCTCCTCCCACTCTTTCTTTTGTGTGTATTTATTTATCCTCTGCTTCTCCGCTAACACTTCACTGCTGAATCCCTGTGTTTTACTTCTCTTCCTACTCCTCATTGAAAGCTTTGCTGCTTCCAATCTTACTCTTTCCTTTCTCTCTCACTCTCTCCCTCAATCTATTTCTCGTTCTGTTTCCTTATCTTCTCCTCTTGCCCTCTCTCTCCTCCCATTTTACTACTATCAAATCTTTTTACTTTCCTTCTGCCCCCCCCCCCTCTTTGTTTCACAATTTCCCTTTTCTCTCTCCCTCACTTTTTGTTTCATAACCCCCCCCCCCTCTCTCTCTCTGTGCCAGGCTTTCTCTTTCCTTTATATGTCTCTTCGTAATGTTGCTGATGATTATACTAGTACCTACACATCAGCTACTGAAAATAACGTATTAGGTGATTTTAATTAATTTAAGCAGGAAGTCAAATCTTGTGAGCCGCGAGTTCAAATTAGTCTGACTTGGATTTAAATATTTGGTACCTTGACGATGCTTGCCTAGGAGGACCCCAGGTAGAGTCCTCGCTACAGTGAAGTTGATGATTGAAGGGCTTGATCATAAGGGCCTTCAAGTTAACGGTTCCAAGTGCGAACTCTGGATTCTAAATCACTCTATTTCGCAACGCCAGTCTACGGTGGATCTATTCACCGAATTCTTCCCCTCCATCATAATTCCTCCTGCACCGACAGTGTGCTCCTGCTTTTGAACATACCTTTCTTCCTAAGTTGGCAAACCTGAAACAATTACTCAAAAATATCTATGCAATTGAGCCCCATAATGGTTTTTTTCATTCTTAGGAATTATCTTTCGATCCCAAAGTTGCTATATGTCTTTAGAGCCAGTTCCTCGTTTAGTATCAGGTCGTCCCTGCAACTCTTTGACAACCTAATCTACGAAAAACTGGAACATCTGGCAAATTTTAAACTTACTCCGGAATCCTGCATCCAGGCAGCGTTGTCCAAACGATTTGGTGGTCTAGGTTTACGCAGCTGCACTTCTTTCTTCCCTTCATGCTTGCTCCTCTTTGGTGGGTGACATCCTCTCCTTTCCAATATGGACTAATTCCAATAGGGAGGTGGATGAAGCTCTATTACAATGGAGGGAGTTCGGTTTGCCAGTTCCAGAGCAGGATAAAACAACTCAGAGAGTTTGGGACAGCCTAGGGTCGAAACATATTTTCGACTATTTTCTATGAGTGCTAAATTTTCTGGGGATTGGCTCGACTCTTTTCCTGCGACAAACATCGGCGGTTTATTTAGTCCAGATCAGCTCCGCATCTCTATCGCTCTCAGAGTCGGAGCCGATGTCTGTGGGGGGATTGAAGTGTCGATGTGGTAAGCCCGTTGACTCTGAGGGACCTCATGGCCTGTCATGTCACCTGAATGCAGGTTGCTTTGCTCGCCACACCGAGTTGAACTTGATTTTAAAACGGGCCCAATCTAGAGTTAATATCCCCTCAATTCTGGAGCCAGTTGGACTGTCCATGGTCGGTGGGAAGAGACCCGGCAAACATACCCTTCACTCTTGGGCTAGAAGTAAATGCCTCATATGGGACACCACTGTCAGCGACTCTACCTCTCCATCACATATTCTAAATGCTACAGTGGAGGTGGGGGTTACGGCATCCATGGGCGAACAGAATAAATTGCTGAAATACCGTAATTTATTGCCGAATTATATTTTTCAGCCCGTGGCGTTTGAGACATTCGGGGGAGCCGGACCGCTGACAGAGAAATTCTTGTTATCGTCGGCGGCACATCTTACTGATGTATCGGGTGGTGTTCGTGGGGGTGCTTGGCTGTTCCAGTGCCTCAGCCTCGCTATCACCCGCAGTAATACCGTGAGTGTTTTGGGTAACCTCAAAAACTTTTAGAGGACAACACCAGCATTCCCTGTTCTAGTGTGCACTTGAGGGAGCGTGTATGTCTTTTCATTTTTTCTCTCTTTATTTATTTATTCCTTTTATATTTTTTATTTTCTTTATTATTATTGTTACGAAAATCGCAACCATTTTTTTGAGAAATTGATAATAAGAACTTTACAAACCTTGAAACATAAAAACTTTTTTAATGACAAAAATCAACTAATTAACATTTTGACGAAAATCACAAGAAAATTTCAATCTTTAAAGGGTTGTAACTAGTTTTTTATTCTTAATTTCTCCAAAAAAAAAAGTTGTGCTTTTCGTAATTGGCGTGTAAAACTACATCTGTGTAGAAATGTTCCATGAAATCGGATGCCATGTGGCAAACCGAAAAATCCAATTGCTATAATAAGGAATCGAAACCTGGGAGCCGAGTCAGCGGCGTATCTTTACACTGAGTAATCAAATTCCTAAAACCAGGTGTGTCTCGTTGTTGTTGTTGTTGTTGCCAAGTTCACAATCTCTAGTGAGCACATCGAATGAGTGCAAGGCATTTATACTTTTTGGGGGTATCATTAACGATGTGAATCGGGTCTGGTCGTTAATGATACCCCTTTTTTTTTTCTTTCCCTACACATATCTCTTTATTTCCTCAATTTGTTTTATTATTCGTGCTGCTTCTCTTAGACATTCTGTATTGTTGATGTTACCCTGTATTGCTTCCTTTTTTATATTGTGCCCCACCACTTTCTTAATCCTTTCACATGTTAATAAGTATTCTGTAGTTCCTTCCTCGCCACATCCCACTGCACATTTTACATCTTCCTCTCTGAATTGATTTTTGAAGTTTGCCTTTGCATTTACCATATTTAATGTTAATCTAAGGATTTCTTTACATGTTTTTACATTATATTTCTTTAGGTATTCCTTTTGTTGGAACTTCCCATTTTTTTATGAGTCTTAATTTTGTATTTATTTTTTCATTTATTTTCTGTTCTATTTCTTTGATTTTTTAAACCTTTTTTATTGTCTCTATGTCTATGCCTATTTTCATTTTATCTGCCCATTTCCTCGATTCATTTATCCAGTTATATCCTCTTTTCGTCCGCCAGCCAGACACAACTAGTTGATATTATGTTTCTTTTGTATGTATATCAAGATTTATCTCCCTTTAATTATTGGAAATAAACACAAATAACAGAACGGAAACAAAAAAATTTAAAACTTCAAACCACGCTTTGGCAACATGGTGAGTATAAATAACATATACCAGATTTATGGGTGATTTAATTTTCGGTAGGACATCTTTGAATACTTTGATCGACCATTCTCTTTACTTAGAAGAAGAATAAAATAACCCATTGATAAATCTGTTTGTTAATAAAAGGATTTTGAATTGTTATATATAGGGGTAATATTTCGCATTTATACGATAAGGCGAGTTTCAGGGATTATGTGACATACATGCCTTTTTCAAGGGCATTATAGCAAAGTAATCGATGGGAAATTGCTATAATAAGGAATCGAAACCTGGTTGCTGACCCGGCTCGTTGGGAGCCGAGTCAGCGGTGTATCTTTACACTGAATAATCAAATTCGTAAAACCAGGTGTGTCTCGCGAAGGCATGCTTTTGTTTCAGTTCTTTAAAAAAAAAGAAGATATTTTCATGTGTACCCGCGGTCGGCATATAGAATATCAAAGAGCTGTATGTGATGCGATAACCACGGTTTGGGTGACACTTGATCTGTATTAAGAATATGCAAGTAGATAAATATTCAATAACTTTTGAGGGCGAAAGACTTGCAAGTGTTTACCAGTCAGACAATGTGGTGGAGAATGGAATTAATATCGATGTCTCTCTAATAGCATCAAGAGCTTTCATTTTTGTTGGCGTTTAAATTACTGATGTTCTTCCTAGACTTTATATATATATATATATATGCTGAAAGTCGAAGTGAGGGCTGATATTTCGGGCAGTGCTTTTCATGTATTTAATCCACGCAATCTCATATCCCTCTAACTGTAATTCTGAGAAATAAATACATAGACTAAACATCGTGTAGAGTTAAGTAATATATCTGAAATCTAATAGATCGTGTAGAGTTAAGTAATATATCTGAAATCTAATAGATCGTGATTAGAGAAGTATAACGTGTTTTAAGTAATATAAACTTTTTGAAAGGTGTAAAAAATAGTCGATTTTGAAGAATATAAGGACTGTAAAATATTTTATTTGAATTGCCGCGTGCATATTTCCAAAGGTGGAGTTTGTCATATATCAAACAGTTTATCATGTATCAAAAGTTTACAAACAAGAGATGTGGGAAACTTACTACTCGTTGAATCTGTAGCAGGAATATTGGCAGAATTCGAAACCCAAATTCGGATCCTGCTAATGGAAAATTTCTATCCAAGAAAAATGGAAGAATACCATGCTTACTTTTATCAGTTGCTTTTATTTTACATAGTAACTAGAAAATTGTTTTGTTAACACAAATTTAAGTCAATGGGTGGTCACCTGTCCTTTTTCCAAAGTGATTTATCTTTTTGATGACCCATATAAAAAGGGGACACAAGACTTTCAACAGAGAGTGATACTGCTGCCCTAGGGGCTAGTGGTAGTCCAACTCTCTCTCTCTCTCTGTCACTCACTAACTGGCTTACTCTACATGAATACAAGCACACACATGTGCAAAGCCTGGTTTCTTTTGCAGTCTTTATCTTTCACCATGAACCCTCAACTCTGCTTTCATGTGTAGCATGTGGTAGCACGTAAACAAACCTTGCACATACTAATGTAATTATTCCTTTCATGTGCTTACACTCAAGCAGCTAACATCCGCATACATGCAAACAAACCATCTCTTACATCCAACACACTTATCATGCCTTTTTTCCTTGCATCTTTTAGATGCATTAATGGTTTTTTCATGCCAGTTCCTTTACTGACTTGTCATTCTTTCGCAACCATTAGTTACTGTGCAACACTCAGCTATCTGCTTCACATGATCCTGCTTCTACCTAGAGGGCATTGATAAAACTGCAATTGATGCACTCTCCTGCATTCCTTTGAATGTGCTTCACACTCCTGGCTACGTTGATCTTCAGCAGATCACATTGTATAACATGCAGGACAAAGCACCTTAATGTGCACGAAATATGTCCTCTGCTTCACACTTCAGCTCTCCTCAACCAGATCAACCTCTCACCAGAGCAGTTTCTAGTACCATCAGTGCATCTTCAACCAGTGCTCCAATTTCTGCATCCACTTACATTACAATGCACTGGATGTCTTGTGCACACATTCACTGCCACATCTCTTCAAAATAATATTCACTGTTGATCAAGAAAGGGGATGAACTCCTACAGTTTCGAAATCTTCCCTTTCTTTGAAATTTCAGCTTATTTCCTTTATTTCACAATTTTGTTTGTTTTTCCGCACAACCAACTCACTATAGGGGCAGCATTCAAAATATTGGCTGAATTTGAAACCCAAACTTGGATTCTGCTAATGGAAAATTTCTATCCAAGAACGGAAGAATACCATGCTTAATTTTGTCAGTTGCTTATATTTTACATAGTAACTAGAAAATTGTTTTGTTACCACAAATTTAAACCAATTGGTGGTCACCTGTCATTTTTCCAAAGTGATTTATCTTTTTGATGACCCTTATAAAAAGGGGACACGCAAGACTTTCAGTAGAAACAGATACTGCTGCCTTAAGGACTAGTGGTAGTCCAACTCTCTCTTTTTATTTCTGTCACTCTTTAACTGGCTTACTCTATCTTTCTCAAATGTAGTCTGACAATTCAAACTGCTAGAAACTGATCAACTCAAACTAACAAAGTCAAACTAACAAAGTCAAACATCCACAAACAAAAACAAAGATGCTACGCAAATATTCATTGTTTATAATATCTAATGAACCCTTCAACACTTGTCTTTTCGCTTGACCATTGAGTTGAGTTATTTGATGTTATTGCGAGTAATAAAGGATTTGTTTCTGAACAACTTTGCTCTACCATCATTTATTTCCAATGTTAACATTTAATCTTCACTTTATTATTTGTTATAAATCCACTTTTTTTATTTGTTAATCCTTAAATATTGTTTACAAAAAAATGAAAGTACAGGGAGATATTTTACATGCCTGAATAGTAGAAAAATATAATTTTACCTAATCAAGTTAATATAATTGTTGAAAAAATGATTATCAGAATATAAAAATGTTCCATTTAAGAACTTGTACTTAAAATGCGAGATGGTTTTGGAGGCAAAACTTAAGAATTTCTTTGTAATAATTTGTCAATTAATCTATTATTTTCTAGTCTGTTACAGTTCATACAGATATAGGTCCAATTAAGATTGAACTGTTTTGTGAACAAGTTCCTAAAGCCTCAGAGGTAAAAATAATTTTCATATTATTATGATCTGCTTGTATTTTATATTATGTATTTGTAAATTCATGCCAGCACATTGAATTTCATTAAACTACCTTCATTACATTTAGAGAAGATTCACAGAAATCCAGCATGCTAGCCTATATTACCTTTACCTTTAAGTATCCAATGGTAATTTAACACCTTTTCTTGCTGGAGTTATTTCTCTTGACTACTACTGTTTCATGGCTTGGGTATGTGTGCATGTGATATGTATATTTCCTAAATGTTTTATATAGATGTAGCTTTATTTTTGTTTAACCGAGTTCAAAGATGGAATGATGTTTACAGACCCAGTTGTTGAATTTGTCATGTGCAGTGTGTGTGTGTGTGTGTCTGTTCCTTTACCATGGATGAAGTCATAGCTGAATATTTAAGAAGTTCACTTCACAATCATGAGTTCGATTTCACTGCGCTGCACCTTATGCAAGTGTCTTCTATCATAACCTCAGGTTGACCCAAGCCTTGTGAATGAAATTAGGTATGTGGAAACACTGTGGAAGTCTGTTGGATGGACTGCACCTGTAATTCAAAGGGTGAACCTTGTCAAACACTGTCATACTGATTCTGTCTGAGGATTACATTAAGGGTTCAAGTCTCTGTGGGATACTGTATTCAGTTAGAGCAACATATTCATAAGTATTTTGTTAACTTGTGGTGCAGAATCCAAATCCTGTCGTGGGTATAATTTGGAGAGGGGTGGCATTACTAGGCTAACATGTCTTAGATATACTGACTGTATGAAAACTATCTTCAAATGATGCCCTAACAACTCAATACCACCACCACTTACTCTATCAACTTTGTGAATTAGTGTTAGTGTTTCAGTTTATTTTACTTTATTTTGTCTATCTTCAACAAAACCTACTATTTCAAATATATGTCTTTTCCAGAATTTTTTAGCCTTATGTGCTCAAGATTACTATAATGGATGCCTATTTCATCGGAACATTAAAGATTTTATGGTTCAAACTGGTGACCCAACTGGTTAGTACTGAGTCAATTGAATAATTTGTTTCCTCTGTTCTTCACTTCATCTTTCATGTTTAATACTATTATGATTGGCCCAATCTCCAATCATGTTCAGGTGCTCTCTCTCTCTCTCTCTATATATATATATATATCATCATTCTTGTTTTACATCTGTTTTCCTTGCTGGCAAAAAAAACCATATATATATGTTTTCCTTGCTGGCAAAAAAAACATATATATATATATAAAACTAGATAATGGGTCTGCTTGATTAGAGCCAATCTGGAGCTAGGCAGCAACAACAAGAAGAAAGAATACATTGGATAATTTTGTCCTAGATAAGCTTTGTCTGAATAAAATATGGGATGGTCATGGCTGTGTGTGTGTGTATATATGTGTTTATTCATTCATTGCTTTTTACGTCCATTTTTCCATGCTAGCATGTGTTGGACGGAGATTTCTTGAGGCAGCATTTTACGGTTGGATGCTCTTCCTGTCACCAACCATACTGAATCAGTATGGGAATCACAACACTGAATCACTGAACGGCCGGGCGTCTGGTTATTAGGAAATATAAACAAACGTTCACC
>JAOPJM010529934.1:0-10228 GCA_027124095.1 Muusoctopus leioderma
AGTAGTAGTAGTAGAAGTAGTAGTAGTAGTAGTAGTAGTAGTAGTAGTAGTAGTAGTAGTAGTAGTAGTAGTAGTATATTAAGATAATAGGCATTATTTCCTTGCTATCTCAGAGAGCGTACATTAGATTAACGAAAGGGAAAGACTACACAAATCATTTAAAATGAATAGATTTAATGTCGTTATATTGATTGTATTATGTTGTGTGAAATAAACATAGGTCACAGATTAATCACTTATACTTTGAACTTTGATAGTCTATGTTAAAATTCGTAAAGCATAAATCTAATTAAATCCTAAAGAGAATGATGAACGTGTTATATGACAATGGTGTGACAAATTAACCATTGGGAAGGATTGATGTGTGAATAGTTGACGTTTGTGCGTAGATTATTTAAACAGAGATTGTAAATTATGTGTTAATTTAGTAGTATATTTGATCTTATAGAGTCCCATTCGACCTAAAAATAGGATATTCATATATCGTCCATTTTTAGAAACGACTTTATGCTGTTGTATTCCAGAGTACATGACTCTATAAATATTTGTAATGCATATATCTGCTACAAATTTTCAGAGGGCCTGCAGAAGTGAAATGAACGTGAAGTGAATGAGAATTTAGATCGAAGTTTTTTCACTTGTAGCCTATGAAGGAAAAATGACGGTGAAAACTGATTTGTGTTTCCAATTGTACACCATACTTTCATCTACTTTGTGTTTCTATGGAGACGGCTTATTTCTGCCAACTGCAGTGGACATACGTGTCTATAACAGACACTAGATATTTCTGGAGCATCCTTAGATGATATACTGTTATCTGCTGAAGGCAACAGGAAATCATTCCTCTCCGTCCCTAGAAAACTATGTAAGTGCTTTATATACTAAATTCTCCAAGAAACTATTCTCGCTTCAAAGGCAACTATATGTGTCACCTAGTTTCAAGAATCGCATTCGTAAACACATTACGATTTAGTGTAATTCATAAATCTTGCATTATTAATGTAGCATTCTTAAAATTAGAGCGTCGTATATCCTTCATGGGTAAAGTTCACAGCACGGGTTTGGTTCTTGGTTGAAATCAACCTAGCATCAACTACCTATCTAATATTAAGGAAAATATTAACTGAATAACAAACATTTACACCTCCGTTAAACATTGCTCGATGCGCGTAACCTAGTGTAACCCTGCATATGTTTCTATAAGTTTATCAAAGTTACGCTTCTTTACTTTCTGAGTTCACATCCTACGAAGGTGAACTTTGCCTTTCATCATTACGGAGGTCGATAAAACAAAAGCCTGTCATGTACTGGGTACAGTTTAATCGAATATCCTCTCAATTTCCTTTCTGAGCTGTACTACAAATTGAGCCATTCTTGGACGATTTCAGTAGCATATCAGTTTTTATTTGAGAAAAGTTGCTAGCCCCTCGCTCAACTATTTTCCATTTCTAGAGAAGGAGATTCTGTGATTGTTCAACCATAATTCATCTCACAGCCCAGTGTAACCGATTCTAAGCGAGATAGATAGAGAGAGATGGAGAGAGAAAAGACATAAAGAGAAGAATCAACTACAGTATTTGAATGATAATTTATTTAGCGACCCCGTAAAAATGAAAGTCAAAGTTGAATATTTAGCCTCGTGCCTCTTTCAGAAATCATTTCTATATTTATATCATTATACGAGATGACGACTGGATGAATATATAATGTATTGGATTTCTGTTGATGTTTCCTGTGTTCAAATTCGCTTCAGGCGTTTCGTTATCGTTTTTCTTGGTGTTGGTATGTTATACAATGCCAAGATGTCAGTAATTGGTACCTTATCTTCTGGGAAACTCTAATCTGAAATGGTTATCCATTGAAAAATCGTCGTCGCTATAGATCAAACAAATGTTTTTATTTATCACATTGATGTGGAGGATCTGAATACAGTGGCAGTAAGATAATTACATTAAATGTACATCCTCCAACAAGACGCTTCTGTGTGCTCTACCGATATCAAGAAACACAACATTGCTGAAGTCGTAAAGGGTGAGAGACTTTCGCATTTGACATATATTATTTCCAGTAGACATGGCTCCATGGAAAGCTGTAAGGTCGCATGGAAGGAAAGTGACTCAAGCTAATAATGTATGTGTTCGTTCACTATTCTTTCCATAAAGTTTCAGGTATTGAAAGCGATGGTGGTATGATCGTAGTTTTTTAGTATCTGAGAGGTAGATGTTATGGAAAGGATTCGTGTATTAACGTGAAATAGCACTAGATGAGAAATAGTATTTTTAGTTTTAATTTCTGAAAAACAAAATATATTTTATTCAAGTAATACTTTCAGGATGATGTAACTAACTTTCTGTTCATCTTATCATTTCATATTACAAGCATCTTTGGAAGTTTAGTTCAGATTTTATGATTATTCTAACATCTATAGAACTATTTTGGTATCATTACTTTCACTGGCTTCATACTAAATCCCAGGGTATTCATTGATGTCACGACTCCTGGACAATGCTTTTTGATATCAAATATCTACAGCAACATCTACGCTGGTAAATGTTCATAATAAAAAAGACATCAGGAAGTGTTTCGAAAATAATTAATCATAGAAGAGATGTTTTTCTGTGCTATGGCTTTCTTAAAGGGAACTATGGGCAGAAGCTTGACACATTATATATTCTCTATTTTTCCCTCTCACATGATGTGCTAAAAAGAAAGAAGATAAATAAATTAGATATAAAGAATGATACCCAATATTATACGATTAAAATAACAAGAAGTAATAATACACAACAAAAACCTAAGCATTAACATTATAATAAATATGATTATATAACCATCTGAGTCGAAATGCCACCAAGGCCAACTTTACCTTTCAACGTTCGGAGTTGATGAAACTGAATGTTTGTCAAGTACTTGAACAGATTTAACCATTCTTCCTTCAACCTCAAATGTGTGTCCTTATGCCTATGTTAAAAATCACTATTAGTATTATTATTGATGTTGGTACAATCGAAGAGCGACGGAGATGTTTTACAGCTTTTAGGTACAACTGTAAATGTTCTCAAGTTCAAATCACACCGAGCTCAACTTTGCATTTCTTTATTCCGAACTCTATAAAATATGTGCTAGTTAAATACTGGATCCGTTTTATTTTTAAACCACCCCCAACACATTTACGCTACAAATCTTTGTTTTTCAGAGTCAGACAAAACGCCTTGCAGTATTTGTACCAACTATTTACGTTCTGAGTTCAAATTCTGTCGAGGTCAACTGCCTTTCATCCTTCCGGGATGAATAAAAAGGTACCAAAAATGGCTCAACTTAATTGACTTACTCCTCCCCGCATATGTCTATGCTGGGAATAATTATTATGGTGAAGAGTTGGACAAAATGCTTTTGTGGTATTTAGTTACGTATGAGTTCAATTTCGCCAATGTTGACTTTGCATTTAATCTCGATAACATATGTACCAGTGAGGTAGTGAGTCCATTTAACTGACTATATCTTCCCTAACAATGTGTAACATAGAGCCTTTGTCAGAAAACACTATATTTTAGTATTATTTTAATAAAGATATTCATTATTCTAATAAACAAGGTCGTTAACCAAACGTTTGCCTACAACAGGCAGTATTCTCATAAATTAACTGTTATTGTATCCTGTGGTTTCCCTACTGATCATCAAAGACTAGCTTGAAACACTAAAATGTTCGCTGTAAATATGTCAAATTTCCAATTCTATCCAAAAGAACGTAATGGTTATTTTGTATTCATTAGTTATCTTTATTTTCTTTTATCTTTTTAGGATTTTGTATAATTTCCATAAAGGAAACTTTTCTGTATCTATAGATTGATGAAAAGTGGATTGTCTACAGAAAACATTTATTTTATGAGTATTGAGATATAAGTTCCTCAATAAATTTGATCTCTTTAAAGCTATTATTTTTTTCTTTCTCATGGCCATCCTATAAGTTGAAGGAGAATTCCAATTAACGTAGTGATGTGCATTACGTCTATGATTAAGTGGAAAAAAGATCACAATGAGTGCTAATGGCTGATTATGTCCAGAATTTGTTATTGTTATAAAAGAAAACAAAACAACAAAATATTGTCACGTCGAAAATATATCCAGCAGTCTAAATCGCTTTCGCTACTACTGTAGTAATAAAAGTCACTGTATATCAGAAATATAAGAGAACTGGTAAAATGCAAAGAGAATTGCTTTGCTTCATACGGAAACGTGTGTGGAGCGTAATCTGGATTAAAACGAACAACAGAATTATTCCTGTCACATAATTCAAATATATTATAACGAATTATGGTTTTGAATTTTCTAATGCTTGCGCTCCCTTGAGTGTGCAGATAAGCGAGTGTATAGGCTTTATAAGGGATCGATATTTATAATAATGTTACCGGATTTATTATGTGCCCATTACCAAACCAATCACATACAAGCATCCTAAGGAAACACTTCGTCCAGTGGCAAAATGTAGCCATTCATTAATATAATTCATCATTGTGAGTAGTTGCAGTAGTGTCAGCAGTAATATACGTGTGTAACTATGTCTCAGGTCATTCGTGAGTACTACTTGTAACATGCAATCCTGTATAACCTGTCACATAGTAGGGTCGTCAGCGAATAAACCGGCATCTCCAACAGGCTAGCCGGGCGGGGGGGGGGGGGCTAGAAGCAACTCAGCAGGACAACATCAAGACCTGTTAAAAGCCCAGATGAACTCAGCACATGGACAATGGCTAGCTAGCATTTGTGTGTGGGTATGTAGAAATACTCGAGTTAGTGACCAAATGAGCAGTAAGAGGACCGGGAATGGGGTATCCCTAGTTCTCGCCAGAATATCCACATTAAAAACTCCACTGACTTACTGGTAACACTGTGGCATAGAGTTGCTATTGACAGACCCGCAGAGAGAGAGAGAGAGTGTTTAATGCTACGCAAGTTCTTACTTAACACTAGTTCGCGCGCAACCAATTATTTGGGCCCAATTTGCAGGAGATTCTTGAAACCACAAACAGACGGAAGATCTTTCGTTACGTGGTCGGAGTATCACGCACGTCTGCGACAATGAAATACCGCCACGTGCGTAGTGTCTTCGCTTGCTTGTAAGGGCACACAGAAGGTGTAGTATAAGTGGGAGCAGTCAAGATTCACCGTCCATGCGTGGCTGGTTCCTTCATTGAAGTGTAGCGTAGTCGAAATCATGGTCTTCATCGATCTGCGATAGACAAACACGATGACATTTATCTAGTAGTGCTGAATTAACTTTCAATATAGAGTTCTATTATTCCTGTAGAGATTATCCAGGGTAAATAGATTTTCTTATTTTTGTTAAAAGACAGTGGTTTCTCATATTTCCGATTAGCACTCAGTCCAGTTTTTCACAGTTGTCCCTATAAATAAATAGATATAATACACATCATGAATTCATACATCATGACATGGCACCTACATTGTGAAATATAGAATCAACACAATTCATATATCAGTAATTATGCAGTTGACACAGAAATGAAAAAATACTATGTCATGTCTCGGGGTTTTGTACTAAGAAAGTAGAAGGAAGAACAAATTTAATATTAAAAATCAAACATTTGTGAAGGGGTATGGTCCAACATCTCTCAAAGTGGGATCCGAGAAACTCCAGTGATCCAAGAAACCTTAGGGTTCCGAGAAACCCCACTGTTCCGAAAAAAAACTGGGGTTCCGCGAGATAAAGTGTTTCTTAATAACATTTAATAAAATGTTATTTTATAAAACAAATGGTATTCACGATTTTCAAATATATTCTCTCTCTAAAACAGATTTTGCTTCAATTAATATCTCCTTTAAATTTGGGTGGCGGGGGTTGTCTGTAAAATATAGGTGTGGGTTCCACGATCTTTGGAAAATTGTATAAAGGTTCTGTGTCAGAAGAAGTTGGAGAACCAATGGTATAGTCGACTAAATTGACACCATACTTGACTGGTACTTATATTGTCACCCCTCTGAAGAATAAAAGACAGACTCAACAGCGGTGGGATTTGAATTCGAGCGTAAAGGGTCGTAACTATATACTGCAAGGCATTTTGTTTGACACTCTAACGATTCTGCCAAACAACCACCCTCACGAACTTCAATATTAAGAGATATTTACTCCACGACTCTACTATTTCTGCTACTGTATTTGTTTACGTATATATGCTGACACACATTATACACCCACACATACACCGAAGCCAAGATTTAGAAGCAAGGGAGAAGTATTGCCGTCATAATGTGTGTTCCCTTTCCAAATGCATTAGCGGCATAAATGAAATGACTTTACTCCATCCTGGAACTGTATCCTAGACACACACATAAACTACTGGTAGTACGATCGCATCAAACTGAGTTCTCCAATTACGTAATAACCATATAATTGTACATACCTCTAATTATACATGATATTTACAAATATTATGAAATACAATGTTCAATTATACCGAGCTCCTTCCCATACGTGAGTTCGACAAGTACTAGTTGCTGTAGTGTAACTCCGGTCACCATAATTGTCACCATAAAACAGTATCATGTATATAATCATACCAACGACGACTAACAGTGATTTACTGAACCAGTTCTACAGATATGCTACGACATCACATAGTTGATGCCCATATCCCGCACTCAGATATGCAATATGTTATTTTATGAAGTTCAGTTTGTAGAAGTATGAGCATGCTTGTATACATGTAGGTTCTAGTGGTGGTTACAGTGTAGTTAGGAAAAATAGACTTGGTTGATAAGTGACAGTTGCTGGTTCTCCAGCATTTACTCCCGATGGCGTGCATCCCAACATCGTGTTTTAGAGATAGTGACTTTTGATTGGATAGTCTTTAGTACTAAGTTTCTGGATGTGTCTGCGTATTTTGGTGTTGGGAAAGTATGCTGTAGCGTGATGTGGCAGCAAACAGTGGCTTTCAGACTTTCATTTTGAGTCTATTAATTTCGTTATATGGATCTTCAGTGGGTATGAGATCTGTGCAGACTACGACGAAGCTAAATGTGACATTATTGCGATTTTGTACTTTGATATGAAGAGGCTGAAAGTACCCGACAGAACATGTTTATATATGGATTGAGTTCAAGCCAACGAGAGGTCATATACACGGACGGTCGATATAATAGAATGTGTAGCGCACTACCTATCAACATACTTCTACCGTTTTATATACAGAAATATACTAGAAAGTTCATACATCATGACATGGCCACATTATTTCTAAAACAGCATGCAGCTTGAATATTTAATGTCGACAAAGGAGAAGGGCAAGACAACTAACAGTAATATATCGATGTGGGGGGGTTCATCAACTGTATTCTTCTATAATGAATATATAAGACTTCTTCATAACAAATGAATTCAATTATAAATGTTCTGTCGTTAATTGCCTCGCTTATTTAAAACCCTCTGCTGCCTATTTGCATTTGATAAGGGCGGTTTGTTAAAAGATAATTGTCTTTTCTATGAGCACGCCTTAGTAGGGTAGTGATAGTCTGAGACAATCCAGATATTATTATAAAATCGATTAAGTTTTTTTCTATTCTAATGCGATCGAAATTGTGAAACGTTTGAAAATCATTTTGGATAATAAAACAGGAAGAAAATTAAATAAATATTTATTAGTGTGACACTAATTGTAATTATATGGGCTATTATTGTTGAGGGGATGAGATTGGAAGTTTAACGTAATAGCCTTTATGTTTTCCGGTATAAGACATTAAAATAAATACAAATCTAACAACAAATCAACTATAACAATGATGATGTCTAATTCTGTGGGAAAATTCTGGTGGAGGGTATGGCTGGTCTACATTTTATCGAAACCAGAGAAATGAAAACAAAATCAATCGCAACGAAAATAACGTATGCCATTACGACAAGGCCAGGCATTTGTAGGAAAGAATTATAGCTGATCGAATTACCTTCAGTGTATGTCTCGTACGTAATTGATCGATATTGGTTGAAAGACAAAATTGACTCCAGCAACAATCGAACTCAGAACAACAGAGTGAGGCACTTTACCATACGTGTCAAACCACTACATAAATGATAATGATTGCTAACGTAGACACTTGGCCAAATATTCTGGAAGGATGGTACAGTCGATTTAATTATTGATCACCACCAGTACTTGAGTAGTGTTTATGTTATCGGTGGATTGGCTGAGTCGGACAGAATGTCTTGCAGAATTCATTCGGGCTCACTGAGCTCGGAGTTCAAATCCCACCGAGGTCAACTTTGCCTTTAATCCTTCTCGGATCGATAAATAATGTACTAGTCTAGTACTGGGGTCGATGTAATCGACTGTTCTCCTGCCCACAAAATGTCTGGCCTTGTGCCTACCTATGTTATAAAGAATTATTATAATAGCATTGTATACTATAATATATCAAGGTGTAAGCGGGAAATAAAATAACACTAAGAACAAGGAACAAACAAGAAATAGATATTATTTTAACGCTCAAGAAATGGAGTAGAAATTGTCTTTAACGTTTCGATTTAAACTCTTCATCAGAAATAAAAAGAAAAAAAGAAGAAAGAACAATGTAGAGTGGTAGACGAAAACCCCGTGTAGGCTAAGTTACGACGTATTGAAAACGACAGGGTGTTGGAGGAAAAGAAAGGAGACTTTGTAGGCAGAAGAGTGACAAGGGAGATAACACTGAGATGGCGGTGTGTGTGTGTGTTTGTGTGTGTGTGGGTGTGTGTGTGTGTGTGTGTATGTGTGTGTGTCTGAATATGCATGTGATTTCCAATTATTGTACACATTTAAAATAAATGCTCCAACTAAGAATGGAGCGGATGATATCAATTTCAGGTGGCGAAATCAGGCATTATATTCACCTAAATATGGTATTGTACACATACCATGCTATGTATGAAACTCCTATCGAAATACATCGTCCCTAACACCACCGCCAGCAACACCACCGCTGCCAACACCACCACAACTATTACTACCACCATCACCACCAACAACAGAAACAACTAGAACAACAACGTAACCACTAGCACCATCATTACCATACCCATCATCAAAATAACCTTTTCTTCTACACTTATACTTTGTTTAACCACGCCCATATGCATGTATGATGCATGAGCGCGAACGCGCTTGTGTGTGTGTGTGTGTAATCATTATCATCGTCATCATCATCATCCCTGTCATCATCGTTATCATCATCATCATCATTGTCATCGTCGCCAACATTATCAACCCTACCACCACCACCACCACCACCACCACGGTCTTTATCATCAACATCATCAGCCTCATAAACATCACCATCACTGCATCATCATCATCATCATCATCATCATCATCATCATCATCATCATCGTCGTCGTCGTCGTCGTCGTCGTCGTCGTCGTCGTCGTCGTCGTTGTCGTCGTCATCGTCACCGTCATCGCTTGACTGTAGTACCAGAACGGTCACAATCCTCCTCCACCCTTTACAGCTTTCATAATCAATTGTGGTTCCGTGGTCGGGTGATTAGCCCTGGCCATCGGCGGGATTTGATCTCAGAACGCAAAGAGCCCGGAACAGATACCGCAAAGCATCTCGTCCGATGCTCCTAACGATTCCGCCAATCTATCGACCCCCGAAAAGATGGATGGAAGGCAAAGTTGACCTCGGCATGACTAGAACTCAGGGCAAAGAGAGAGAGAGAGAAAGAGAGCCGGAACAAATAGCGCAAAGGCATTCTATCCGACGCCCTAACGACTCACACCGCCTTATAGAGTATAAAGAGTATAAATGTAATTTATACTCTTTAACATATCCGTGTAAGGAAAGACATATATAAGATGAAACATGTGAACATATTGCATATAACTGAATATAACATGTAACGTGTGAACATATTGCATATCGGTAACATGTAATATGTGAACTTATTGCATATAGTGTAACATCGTTCGTTCGTATATCAATATGACCGTGGGGCTGAAAACATGCAATTGATTGCTAATTATAATGCCAGTAAGCTTCCTAACAATGAAATATCCATAAATGCATTTTTTCCAGCGCTAACCAATCAGAAATGAACATAAATGGATTTTTAGCAGTAGCCTAATCATAAACGAGTAGGTGGTGTTTTATCCGCATCACAGCAGTGAGGGAAAAGTAGATAATCAGCTTATATATATATATATTTATCTCGTACTTAACATCTCTTGCTTATATATATA
>JAOPJM010529943.1:0-10228 GCA_027124095.1 Muusoctopus leioderma
GCTCTTGATAGAATCAAATTTTCCTCGCAGCTACTAAAAACACGTCCAGCAGTAACGATAATAATAATAATAATAATTGATTCTAACATAGGCACAAGGCCAACAACCCACTACTTGATTGGTACTTCATTTTGTCGTCCCCGGAAGGATGAAAGGCAAAGTTAAACACGGCGGGATTTGAACACAGAGCGCAGCTAGACAGAATGAAAAGTGCAAGGTATTCTGTCCGGCGTCAGATTGCCAATTCGCCACCAATAACCTATTATTATTTCTACTTCTAACATAGCCATAAAGTCGCATAATTTGAGCGAGGGTTATAGTCGAATATGTTAATCTGAATTATTGACTGGTACTTAAAAGCAAATTTGATCTGACAGGGATTTAAACTTTGAAAGTAATGTAACCTAACAAAATGCCGCAAATTATTTTGTTTAATGCTCTACTGTTTGTGCTAAGAATATCACAGATACCAATGTTAAAAAGTTGATATTGGCACGTAAATACTACGTGGTTAATGTATACCAAAAAGAAAAAAGAAAAAAAGAATAGAACGATGGTGTAAAAGAAGGCTGAATGGATAATTATTAATCCTGAAAAATGATGTGAATTGGATACCCTTCTATTCAAACATAATATTGTAAACATTACTACCGAATTATTATAAATAAAATAAAATGAAGAACATTAGAAGACAAGCTAAGTTGAAGGAACCACTCTTCCAGATAACAGGGTAATAATATAACTGAAAAAGAGTGAGACCTACAGATATTTTGTCGGTGTTGCAGGATGATGATGTGAAAGGGAAGGAAATAAAAGGTAAAGTTATAGAGGAATATAAGAGAAAGGGTTGGCAGATTTAAAAAGCCAACTCAAATGGAATCGATACGATTAAATTATCAAAACCTGGACGGTACCGATATTGAATTATATTACAGTCTTCCTTCTATGGACAAAAAATGAACTGCATATAATGAGTACACGCTACAGATAGTTGTTAACAATGCAAAATGAGTTACATCCACGAAGCGGTGTTGCTAGATTATGTACACAAAACAACATGACCGAGGCAGAGAGCTATGTGATATATGAGTCACAGTAGACTTAGCAATTATAGTGCCAGGGATATATATTAGTGAATGTGAAGTGATGCATGTATATGCAGCCAATATAACAGTGGCGGAAAGAGATTATCAACAAAAACGAAGTGAAGAGAATAGAAATCAAACAAAAAGTAATAAAATAAAATGATGGTTTAATGGCGTACGGGGAATTTAGCAGGAGGAAAACTTTGCGGTTGGCTGAAAAACGGTGCACTAAAAGGGGAATAACAACCCTGATCATGGGTGTTAAAGAAAAATGTAATTGGAACAAATCTTGTAAAATAACTATATATAAAGTGTCATGTGTGACAAAGTCGAACGAACTGTTAACGCTCGTGTGTGTGAATGCAACAAAATAGTGGCAACAAGGGTACAGATTCACCCGGAGCAGTGTCAGATTTCCAGATTCAAATTACAAGAAAAATCAACCAGTCAGAAAAGGAAAATAAACTGTTGTTGAAAATGACTGTTAAAAAACAATTATGTAAGCTTTGTTTCTGAAAACTAACCAGAGAACAGATATGGTACTAATAAAGAATATAACGGCGTACTCTGCATCATAGATGTTGTCCTATCGTATGAAAGTAAAACTGAAGGAAAAAAAAAAAGCAAAGGACATTTTTAGAGACTCTTCGGAACGTGCGAATGAATGGCATGGCGAATGATTGGCATGGCAGAGATTAGAACAACAACAGAACAATAGTTTAAAAGATTAAGAGACATTGAAAATTAAAACTGTTCAACAACGAATTTGATTATGTTGGCCAGTGATATTCAACGAAGGTAAATCAGCTGCTGTGGATAAAAATCATTTAAAAATGTACATATCAGTTTGCTAAGAGGAGTCATTTATATATTATGTAATGGTAGAGGCACCTATTATGCGCAGAGCTTGTTTTAATCCCGAACATGCTGCTCATTTCTATTTCCCGACGTATATGTTTGAATAATTTTGTCATTTTTTTTTACTGATACATTATCATCTGTTTCGGCTCCACTTTGATTAGAATTCTTTTGTTTTCTTGGTAGTACTTGAAAACAATATACGGCAAATTAACCTTGATCTCTCTGTCTGAGTCTATTGCCCTATCCCAGAGTATAGTCGCTTTAACCTTCTCCGAGATCATATGAAGTGTATGTTTATACCACCTATTTTCTGTTGGTATTTCATAATAATGGCATAACTTCCAGAGCATAAAATCCGAAGTCTGTCATGCTTTTAGATATCTTTTCTTTTGGCTAAGCTTGGGCAGTCACAGACAATTTGGTTAATTGTTTCTTCCATGTTTCTGCATACTGCTAATTACATTATTTTGGTAGTTTCTGGGGAAAAGCTTCATTCACGTACCACAGTCAAGTATACTTCGGTATCAGCGTTGAGTCAAGCGCTATGCAGTCAATGCTACGTTGATTCTTTGTCTCTTTCCACCCTGATCAGTCTGTTTACACAGTAGCCATGTATGAGCTTTTCTTGGCATCGTATTGGCAGAGTCTTCCGTAGCCTCAATGATAGCATAGTTTTTACCTTTTACACAGGTCCAGTATACTGGAAATTGAACGCATCTTTCCCGGCACTATAAGATTTCAGAGACCACATCTACGAATTAGTTAATATGGAATTGACGGGGCTATTATGAATGACAGGTGGTGGGTTTCCCTAAAAGGAAAATTAGAGAAGAATGTATCAATATTAGCAAAGATTTAACAATAGATAAAAACAAACTAGAGAAGGAACTAGTCGATCGTTTAGAAGAGGCGAAGAGTAATGGCATCACTCACGACGTGCTCGCGGTGAGAATGCCTCTCGACCACTTCTACGAAGCGAAGCACGAGGGATGCGTTGTTCGTGCTAGGGTACGTGATCTGAAAAACGAGGGAGCGAACGTGGTTAGTTGGGCACGGGTGGCGGAGGCACAGCATGGGAACAGGGCCACACTTCAGTCTTTGACGGACCGTGGAGGGCACGTGCTATCCGATTCCGAGCAGATGTGTGCGGCTTTTCAGTGGTACTTCGCTGAACTGTTCCTGAGGTGCGATGGACTTGACTCGGTGGACTTCTTGGCCTACCTAGATGGTCTTCCGTGACTCTTGACCAGAGAAGCAGAGTGATGTGAAAAGCCAATTTCAGCAGATGAAGTAGCAGACGTGCTGAGTGGCTGTGCGCATCGTTGGGATTGGATTGTCTGCACTAGGAACTTTACTGTTACATGCCAAACGTATTCTCTACCATATTGTTAGCTGTCTATTGCAACCGGCAGAAGACTGGGAACATCCCAAGTAGCATGAGCCGAGGAGTAGTGACGCTGTTGAGGAAAGACCCGGACACATTGGACATAATTGATAATTTTAGGCGCATAACTCTGCTTAACACAGTCCACGAGGCAAGTCCATGCGCAGCGGCGGCTTCTGTCGCTGGAACGAGGTTCCAGTTAAGGTGTTTGGGGTCTGGTTTGGACAAGACCTCAAGGTGGATACAAACTGGAAGAAGGTCGTGAGCAGGGTGGCCAGTCTCACTCAGAAATGGGCTGAGTAGAAGCTATCACTGAAATATCGGGCGGAAGTAGTTAACGTTTATTTGCTTCGGTGACAAACTACCGCCTGACCGTCGTGCCTTGTACTAGAAACCACCTGACCAGATTGGAGCTTATGCTCTTCCACTTCATATGGAAGGGAGACGTCCCACTGGTCTGGAGGTCCATCTACTGCCAATATACCCTACAAGGAGACCTCGGGATGCCGTCGTTTCTGATGCGCAGACGTCGCTTCTGATGTGTAGACACGGCTGACACATCTGCAGAGATTCCTGAATGGCAACAACGGTGAACTGGTGAGGTTGTTTTTTGTGGCAAGCCTTTCCACAGCTCGTCTGTTTGACTGTGTTACAGTCCTGGGCTAAGGGCAGACCGTGTTTTGGCATTTGACATCTGGAATGTTGCCAGGCGTTCACTGCACTCTACCAGCTGGACCATGTAGTCGGTGGAACGTCAACTCTCATATTCTATAGAGAGTTAGTGGAGGGTATGAGCGATGATGGTCTTGGAGCTATTCTGGGCATCGACGAAGACAGTCTGAGCAGTGTCATTTGGAGAACTTTCAGGTCGGGTACTATGGATAATTTCCAAAAGTTTTTGATCTGGCCGTGCTACGGGAGAGTTTTGCATGTTCGGGATAAACTCTACAGCCATGGCTGAGGTGGAGCCTCCAGCAACCGTACCTGTGCGAGATGTGTGCAGGATGACGAAACTGCCCGGCACGCACTCGTTCAATGTCCGTGCATTGCTGATTTGTGGATTTAAGTCGAACAGCTGTTGTCGCGTACTGGACGAATCCGGCTATCAGCCGAGTCTATTGTGACAATCGAACCACCGGCTTCCTTTGGCAAGGAAGAGCGGTTAGTCTTTCTCCGGCGGGTGGCTATGGCAAAAGAAGTTGTATGGTGGACGCAGATGTAAGGTTGGAAGACATATCCTTTCCTCTCAGGACAAGTCCTCATCAACTTCTTCAAGTACCACTTGAATAAGATGGTAAGGGTAGAGAGGGAGGTGCTCCCCTCAAGTGAATTTTATGAAAGGTGGGTGAGAGTGGCGAAACTGGCGCGGCTAAATGAACCCACATTGACTATGTGGCTGTAGACTGGCGGCAAGAACATTTCCTATCTTTGTACTGTGTTTGTACTGTCATACCTATTGTTTACTTCCTATTTATTACTGTGCCCTTATCGTTATTGTTAATCTCGCCCTTCCACTCGATGTAAATCCCCCACACCTTTTTTGTTTCTTTGTTGTCCCCTATGTATTTCGCCTTTGTACTGTCTCCATCTTCTTGGGCCCTTGTGGCATAACAAAAACATTATTATCATAATCAGAAATAATAATAACACAAATATTAATGATGATGATGATGATGATGATGATGATGATGATAATCCTTTCTTTTATGAGTTACTAAGAGTGTATACCCATCGTCCTTGATTCAATACAAGACATGAAAAGTTCAAATCGGGCTTACAGACATTTGGGGGAAACTGACAAGTTTTTGTGTTTGTTTTAAAGAGAGAGAGGAAGGGGAGATTGTACAATTACAGATCAAAGATTTATGTAAATATAGGTGAACATAAAAATAGTTTCTTGTAACAATTAAAATATTATACAAGAACACACAATAATTTAAACAGGATATTAAACAAAAATAACATAGAAAACATTTTGGGGTCTTCATCCACACACAGGTGGCCACCCACTGCTTAGGTCAGGTTATAGCACCACACGTCTCCGTCCACCAGTCACCCACCGCTCATATTGGAACCTATTGCAGGCAAAGCTGCCTGTTAACATTTTTTAGGTAGTATGGGGTAATAAAACTCTTATGTCCTTTGGATATCATTCTTTTATTTGATGGCAATAAAACGATGTTTTTTTTTACCAGGCGTCTATCTTTAGCGTGAATTTTGTAGTCCGGTCCTATCTCTTCTCTAGTGAGTAGTAAGCCTCCCCTGAGGATTTACTCCTTATATGTTCTAAATGTCTTAAGTTTCTCGTTCGATTATCGGACCATCGTGAATAGTAGGTTGTCTATGTTAGCGTTGTTCTGAGGAAGCTGAACCTCCTCACCCTCTTTTTATGTCTATGTTACTGTCGTTATTGTTGTTCCAGGGAGGCTGGTATTCCTAACCTCTTGCTGGGCTCCTTTCTTTAGGTGTTTATTTCTTTTTCTTTCCTTTTGTATTTTCTCCAGATATTTGGTTGTCTTTTTCGTTTACCAAATCCCATCGTTCGTTATAAGATGATGGGGTAGTACTACTGGTTATGGTGGGGAGTGTGGGGGCTGGTCAACAGTTTCCGAAGCTGAGTACACGGTGATTTCCACCATCTCTGAGACTGTGGTTGGTGGAAGGTTTTCCTCCACCTCCTGGTTAAATAAAATAGCCAGATCCGAGGCCAAACTGTTTGTATTAATTCTGGGTTTCTGACACCGTTTCGTTTTCTTTTGTCAATCACAGCTGTTTGCCAGTCTCCATCAGGTTCCACTTGGTTCTTATTCTTGCAAGCGTTTGAGGTGGTATTGTTGGGAGGTGGGTGTTCGGTAGTGATAAATTGTGGTACTGAGCATGCGGCAGCTCCCTCTGCTATTTCTAGTCTAGGTAACGGGGATAACCTGGCTCTTCCATCCATCCTCGGAGCCGGGATCGGTGGTACACCTGGTGGTGCCGCTGGGGCAGTAGCCTCGTGAGTTTATATATTTGTTTTTCCTGTTTTTTGGCTTCTCGGGACTGAAAGCTTTCAGATGGCTTTCGCTGCCACAAGAATAACAACTGGGTTTTCTACCTTGCACTGTTATTATTCACGCTTTGGTTTCTGACCCCATAATGGGACAGGGTTCGAGGCGTCATGAGGACTTGGAAATCCACGCTGACCACCGACCGCATGTCATCCTCCGTGATGCCTGCGCTGACAACCCACCCCAATTGTTCCACAAAGGTAAAAACAAGACACAGATCGATATCACCACTGATGCCCCTTATTGTGACCTTTGTGTTCCATTGACCCATGTATTGGTGTATGAGTCTGTGGGTGGATGTTTTGTGTACAATTTCGGCTTGCCGTGCTGCCTCAACTTCGGTCTTTAGATGGAGGTTAATTGTTCCATAGGAATTTTCCTCCGTCTGTAGCAGTAATGTTGGTCCATACATCACCTAAGGCCTGTCTCAGTTGTTCTTTTGAGGGTATACTAAAAGCTGCTCCGTCTTTACCAAGGCATGGATATGTCATATTTTTCTTTCTCATTCCCGTATAATTTCTTCGGGTAAGTACACGGAGAGCTTGTTGAAACAGTGTTGCCATAGCTGTTTTTGTGTTTGGGACCAGTGTATATCTGACGACTTTGGGGGGGGGGAGAAAAAAAGCTATTTTCCTTCACAGATGTTTTCGATCGATAATACTTGTGTGTGTGTATGAGTCTTGCTGTTGTTGGTATTGCTATTATCGAGCGAAGTATTTAGAATGTTTACGGTGTCTGAAAGATCCTCACTTTTCCTTTATGAAGTGTCTGTTTGTTGCTGTGAAATATTTTTTTTCACGTTACTTTTCTTTTTTTCCTTGTTTGTTATGTTATTTCGTCATCCCCCCTGAGGTGGCGTATCCGTTTTTGTTGTTGTTGTCGTCGTATCACCATGTTGTTGAGACGCGACATACGTTATATGTTGAAAAACAAATTTCTTGGTTAAGTGTCTTTTTACACCCAGGTGACAAAATATGCGAATAATTAAAATGTTAGCTTTGTTATTAAGCAGTATTTTCATGAATCGTGTACATTTTCCACTAATTTGAAACCATAAAAGTAAATTTTGCAGCCAACGAAGCAAACACGTGCCGGACAGCGCAATAACCAATAACAATAATGATATACATTACTTCTTTATTGTTCACATGGGCGCAAAATAAATAAAATACAATATACAGAAGACATGTGGGGTAGGGTAAAGAATTATACAAAAAGACGGGGAGGGAGAAATACGTTATACAATGAATGGAGACACGTTAAACATTTTGAGGATACAAATTATAATAATTAAAATATTACAGAAAAACACACAATAATTGAAACAAGAAATAATTGATAAATATTAAATATGATAACAAAAAAAATGATATGATTTAAACAAAAATATATTTAAGGACCTCGTCACTCACAATAGCGAGAACCCACTGGCTATGTTGGGTTAGAGCACCCCACCTCTCTGCCGGCCTGCCATTTCCTGTATTGTTCAAAGGTGTACCCAAAAGCGCCTCTTAACATGCTATGTATGGTCTTGGGGAGAAAACAACCCACGTCCTGGGGATGTACCTCCTTCATTCGAACGTACTAGTGGGGCGATGTTCTCTGCAGCCCGCTTGCTCCTCCTCCGCTTTTCGATTTATTTAGGGCAGAAAGCGATCAGATGGCCTTTACTGGCACAAGTATAACAATAGGGATTTTTGCCCTGTATCACTATTCTCCACACCCATGACAGGGCAGAGTTCCGGAATGGTTCTGTGGTCTTGAAGGGTCATAATAATTTGGAAGTCCATGTACCGCCCCCCCCCCCGCACTACAACATATTCTTATTATCTCTGCACTCACCACCTTGCCATATTGCTCCCCAAAGCCGTGAACCAGCCAGGAGAGATTGTCATCAATGAAACATTTGTGTTTCTTTTCCGCATATATTGGGGGATGACTTGTGGGCAGGTGTGTCAAACACAACTTGAAATTGTTGTTCCGCCTCAGCCTGGGCCCTGAAGTGCACGTGTATGGTCCCGTACGACTTCCCCCCTGCCTATGCATGTGATGGTAGTCCATGCATCCCCTAAAGCATCATGCAGCTGCTACTTCGACGGCAAGCTGAACTCCCCGCTGCCTTTTCTGTGGCATATATATGTGATCATTTTCTCTGCTCGCTCCCGGACATATTCCTCGGGTAGGCTTACAGAGAGCTTGTTTATGATACCTTGCCACAGCTTGCTCTGTTCCTGGGCTTCGTCTAAATTCAAAAAGTGTTTGTTCACTGCAATTTTAGCAAAGCTGTTTTGTTTTTGTCTGTGTGTGTTCGTGTAATTTGTTATGTTATTGTTGCTGTTAATGTTCAAAATGTGTGCAAAATCAATTTTTGAACTGTCATTATTTTCTTGAGTGTCTGTGTGAGAAACAATTGTTTTTCTATTTGCTGATGAGTTACAACGTTCTCGTCATGTATGTTTTGGTTGACGTGTTTGCCAGTCTTCTTTTGTGTAACCGTTTTTTTAAAAGGCAAAACAAAATGCAAAATTGTGACATGTTCAAAACGACGAACCTTTTTGGGTTGTCACAAAATGTGACAGACCCCACACAGTTAACAAGTTCCTTCGTAAGATAATCCCCAACAAGTTTCAAAAATATTTTCTTGAACACTTGGCATAAGCAAATACTCGGTGCGAGTAAAAAGCACGTTCAACCGCCACGATGACTAATAATAATCATAATAATGATAACAACAACAATAATAATAATAATACTATTAATAATAATAATAATAGTTTCTAATTTAGGCACAAGGCAAACTATCCCAGTACTTGACTGGTACTTTATTTTATCGACCCCGGAAGGATGAAAGGCAAAGTTGACCTCGGCGGTATTTGAAACTCAGCGCGCAGTGAGCCAGATATTCTGAAGAAATGCATCACATTGTATCATGATGTCCTACAAAAGATTCCTCGAAATATATTTGGAGACACAATAACGTAGAGAAAACGCTCTACATACACCTGTCCAGCCAATTTCAATTCCTCAAAGAAAACGCTTTGTGGTATTCATCTCTTAGAAAATGACAATGCGAAAATACTTTGGAACTTTAGCATACAGACATACATGTAAATAACACGTAATAAGCCTGACACAATTTTCATTGACAAATATGACAATAGTTTTCTAATGATCTATATTGTAATACTAAATGACTATAATATTGTGCAGAAGAGAGCTGAGAATCTAAGGAGTTACAAAGCATTATGACAATTAAAGAATGTTGCCACCATCCCATTTGTGATTAATACAACTCAAATCATACAAAGCTACTTCTGAAAAGAGATTGGTAGGTTACCTATTAGGACACATATAGATATTTTTCATAGAATATCAATACTAGGATTTGTAAATATTTTAAAGGAATTAACTCCTAGCATTCGTTAACCTTGGATATTTTGGTGCATGTTTACCAAAGTGCATGTTTACCAGGTTTTTATATGAGAAGAGTTTGTTAGCCCCTCTCTCAACTCTTCTCCATTTCTTGAGAACAGGACGCTGTAAGTGGACCCCATGACCCTTCTCACAGTATAACTTAGCCGATTATGAGAGAGAGAGATAGAGAGAGCGAGAGAGAAAGAAGAATCGACATGAGTACCTGACTAATACTATATTTATTGACGCAGAGAGGATGAAATGTAAAGTTGACCTTGGCAGGGTTTGAACTCAGAGCGAAGAGGACCAGAACAAATACTGCAAGTCATTCTATCCGAAGTTGTAAAGATTCTACCAAATTGCCTATATATATACATACATATACACACACACACACACACACACATACACACACACACACACACACATACATATAT
>JAOPJM010529952.1:0-10228 GCA_027124095.1 Muusoctopus leioderma
GGTTGGTGACAGGAAGGGCATCCGACCGTAAAATGCTGCCTCAAGAAATCTCCGTCCAACCCATGGTAGCATGGAAAAACGGACGTAAAAACGATGATGATGATGGTAAAATTGTTGAGAAGAAAGTGAAACAAAAGAAACTAGTACATATTGTGTAGGATCCATGAGTCATAGAGGTAGGATCCATGAGCCATAGAGGTAGGATCCATGAGTCATAGAGGTAGGATCCATGAGTCAAAGAGGTAGGATCCATGATTCATAGAGGTAGGATCCATGAGTCAAAGAGGTACAATCTGAAGACTTGAACTGTTTTCATTATAGCGTTTGTCTAGAAGTCAAATTGGTAGACAACATTTATGAGAGTTTAAACTCTACACAGCAAGTTAATGGAATTACTGCTTACAGTAAATATATATAAATATCTCTTAACTTCCAAGGAACTTTTAAGGGCCAGAAGTCTGCTTTGCAACCACATGGTTTCAGGCTCTATCCCACTGTGTGGCACCTTGGGCAAGTGTCTTCTGACCAATGCCTTGTGAGTGAAATTGATAGACGGAAACTGTGCAGAAGCCCATCATATATGTATGTGTGTGTGTGTGTGTGTGTACATGTGTTTCAACGATGTCTTCATGTTGATATCACTTAAGGAACCAGTGTCGTTTGTTTACGCCCACATAATCAATAGGTCCTGCAGCTTAGCAGTTCAAAAGGTGAAGATCCGTGGAATAAGTACCTTACTTAAAAATAAGTAAATGTTGACATCAGGAAGGGCATCCAGCCATAGAATACTGCCTCAAACAAATCTTGTGTTAGCAAAAAATAAGACAGGAATGTTCTACCATCTGGGAAGTATCCATGCCTGATATACAGAAAAGGAATAGGAGGAATGCCATACAGTGTACCCAACATAAACAATGGCTGCACAAGAAATGTAGTGGGATCAAAGGCAGGCTGACAGAGAAGGACTTCATATATAGATATGCAGGGGTAATTAGCAGCAACGCACCCTAAAAATAAATTCCTTAATTGCTCGGAGTTCTCCATATTAGTAGCTGAGAGCTTCTGTTACCTAGGTGACCAAATCGGCAGTAGTGGATAGTATTCCGAGAGCATAGTAGTCAGAGTAAAGATCAAGGTGGAAAAAGTTCAGGGAGCTATTACCACTGCTGGCAACAAAGGGATTCTCTCTGTGTGTGAAGGGCAGATTGTATGCAGAGGATGTACAAAGGCTGGAAATAAATAAGGTGAGCATACTTTGGTGGATATGTAATATTAGTGTGCATAAACGACAGAGCACAAATGAGCTGAGAGAAAAACTGGGTATAAGAGGAATCAAATGTAGTGTGATTGAGAGAAGACTGCAGTGGTACAGACATATATATATATGGAGGATGACTGACAGCTGGGTAAACAAGAGCCAAGCGATCCAAGTGGTAGGAACCCACGGTAGAAGAAGACCAAGGAAGAAATGGTAAAGGCTGATCTCAGGTTGAAACTCACGAAGATGACAAAGGACTGCTACAGGTAGCAAGACGCTGTGCTGGAGAAGACTCGTCCAACCTATGCAAGCATAGAAAAACGGACGTATGATGGTGGTGGTGGTGGTGGTTTGTAACATTTATGATTGAATTATTTGCTGGTTTTGATATGTTAGACAGAGAGGTCTCTAGTGAAGTAACATGATAGAAAGACTCATCCAGTTGGTTAATACTGAAGGGAGACAATTAGTGGCAGATTTGTCCATTAGATCTTGTTTAAAGACTGATTTTGCTGAATTCCCAAAGAGTATTCTGAGATAATTAACCTATCAGGCTTTATGAAACTTGTGCTGGTGGTGATTGGACAAAGTTTCCAATGGATCAAGCTTAGCAAATGATTCTCACCTGTCCCAGTCATCTTTTAGTAATAATTCCTTCAGTCTAAGGCAAGACATTTTGTATATTTTAATATACCCTAGACAAAACCGACAGTATCATTTCATACAAACGCATGAAACCTAAAATATTTTAGGGGAGAAAAAAAAATAGGTAGTTGTGATGTAATAGAAATAGAGACGTAAATGAAATGGAGAGGTTCCGTTGAGAAATCAAAATATCCATAAATCCGTTTGCTGATAACTTAACACCACACTATATCAATAATTTCGTTGTTGTTTAGTCCTAGATCATCCTGACTGAACAGACCAATGATCAAAGGTATTCCAGCAGTGACCGGGGTAGGACCACAGTATCTAATGTATCCTTTCCATTTTTAAGATTGTATAGTGTGATTTGAGGGAGATTTGGCTGCTATTTCTAACAGTTTAAGCGACCGCATAGAGGTTCCCTCATTGTCCCAATAATGGTGATGATGATGATTTCTTTTGCTAAAGCACAAGAGGAATTTTATCCGGAGGACAGAGAGGCACCAAACGAAATATTGAAAATAATTTAGACTTCTGCTCTGAGGTCTGCGCCAGCTCCCTCTCCTGCACACACCATATAATTGGCAATTTTCTAAAAATCGAAGTTCAGATTGAAAAAGAAAGGAAGAAGAAATGGGTGAAACATGATGTACATAATTTTCTGAAAGGCATAATCAAAAACACAAGTAAATTGAAGCGATTCCGAGTAGGATTTGAAACCAGACCGTTGATTTAGTTCGCCTCGATTTCAGCACTGCACCCCGAACCAGGGGGAGTTTAAAAGAACTTTTGGCAAATATCAATGTCCGAGTAAGAGACATTAAAAAAAAATCCGAAAGAAATTAAATGAAAAAAAAAAGAACAAAAAATGATAAAAGAAAAAAATTATGATTAAATGCATGAATAAACTCTGAGTTTAAAAAACATATATGTGTGTGTATATTAAGCGGATAGTGCGATATACACAAATAGAGGAAGGTGTAAACATATATAGCGAGAAACTGCAATAGCGCTATAAGGTAGGAAATGGATAAATATATAAATATGTTCGCTTGCTACGTACATTGTCATCGCCAGATCCGTCCTGAGACAATGAATGTCTAGTACGCTTAGAACTCGACAACGTGCTTCCTTCGCTGTCCGACATATTGGCTGGAAATATTCACACAAATAAAAATATACAAAAATAAATAAAAGTATACAAACAGAAAAAAACACAAATGAAAATGAAAGCGGGTCACGTGACATCACCGGCTTTTTTTCGGCGCGGAAATGAAGTCCCAGTTTTGGAGCTGGCCCTCTTGCTAACTAACTTATTTTGCATACTTTTGTTTTGAAAATGTTTTGTACCGTTTAAAAGCTGTTTACATTATCTTGTTTTTAAAAAATTTACTTTGCATCGTTCAAGTGGCATTTTTTAAATCCTTCATTGAAGTCCGTTGATTTCGTTTTTCGAGCCATTTGTAAGATTTGTAGCAAAATGTACTTTTACAATTTTCGCTTGTTACTTGGAACCAATTTATTTTGATTTAAAAATTGTTTACCTGTATTTTTAATTTTTTAAATAATATACACTCGGAACTGACTTAATTTTATTTTAGTATAAAGTCACCTTTTTTAAATATAGCTGACTGAAGAACAAGTTTTTTTTTAACAATATATTCTTGGGCGACACATTAAGAGGAACGCATTTTAATTTTACACCGGCAAGATTCATACCTGCAAGTTTTATTACCATTAAAGTAAGCCGCCTATTTGGAACCAAAGTGGGTGTCTCTGCGTGGTCGTTCGACTTGCTAGTAATAACAGCCAAAAGTCCCTCAAATCACATCCTACTGTCTTTAGAAAAGAGTGACACATTGGATAGTGTGATCCTAGTTGCCTGAAAATAAGATGGGATGTTTATGGCTGGAACATCTTTGACCATAAGTCTGCTCGATAAGGGCTGACCTTGGGCTAAACAACAACCACCTATTTTATCTCAAAGCAGTTAACACACTCTTTCCGCTGTGATGTATAACAATCTGACGGTATTTAATCCTTCGTCTGAGAGAACAGCTTACTAATCACATCCTACTGTCTTAATATAAGGACACATTGGATAATGTGATTTAAGATATACTGTCTGAAAAACAAACAAGACGAGAGGTTCACGGCTAGAATACCTTGTGATCATTGATCTGCTGGATCAGAGCTGATCTAGGGGCCAAACAGCAACCACTAAAGGACAAAGTGTGTATCTTATGCTAACTTACGAAAATGGAACATTCCTATAACGACAACAACCATTATCGTCCTTGGTGGTATAAATTTAGAACATATTCCTCGTAATTAAGTACTGGGGTTGTTGGTATTGTGCCTCTGTTAGAAACAATTATATAGCTTAGATTCTGGGTAATTTTTTTCTTATTTGTTAAACTAACTATACACAAACGAAAAAGTATACCAACTTTTTAATTCCCAATTCATTGTTTGTAAACGCTTCTAAGAAAAAGTATCAAAACAGGATTGGAAAAAGTGAAGAATCTTTAAATTATATCGAAAATTCAAATACCTTTAATGATTTATTCACTAATGTCGGGTCGAACAAGGGACTTCTATGTAGTCGCCTGACTTACCAGAAATAGCAGCTAAATCTCTTTCAAATTACACCCTACCGTCTTAAATAATGGAAGGACACATTGAATAATGTAGTCCTAGATACACTAGGTCTGAAATAAAGATGGGATGGTCATGGAACGGGTTTGACGATCATATATCTGCTGGTCAAGAGATCGGGACTGACCTGTGGTTAAGAACAATTTCATAATTGCTGCTTCTCAATTAATCAATGAGTTACCCGAGTTTACTCGATTATTTGCACCAAAGAGAAATTTTAAAACTATAATAAAGAAAGATATATCCGAACATAATTTAACAACTGAAAAGGTGAAATATTTACAAAAACAATGGAATGGAATGAACAAAATACTAACCACATTTTTAAATTATGCAACATGTGTTTTGAAAATTTTCCAAATTCAGGAAAGTTGTACATGTATTTACAATTTTATCATATCATAAGAAAAAAAAGGGGGAAGAAAAGAAACCGTGAAGCCCAGTAAAATGTTATTATCTCAATTATAATTACATCAGTAGTGAGTGACTTAATTTGAGTGTTATTCACATAATATTTATATTAACAACTAGATTCAGTTCATGATATATATATATATATATATCATGAACTGAATCTAGTTGTTAATATAAATATTATGTGAATAACACTCAAATTAAGTCACTCACTACTGATGTAATTATAATTGAGATAATAACATTTTACTGGGCTTCACGGTTTCTTTTCTTCCCCCTTTTTTTTCTTATGATATGATAAAATTGTAAATACATGTACAACTTTCCTGAATTTGGAAAATTTTCAAAACACATGTTGCATAATTTAAAAATGTGGTTAGTATTTTGTTCATTCCATTCCATTGTTTTTGTAAATATTTCACCTTTTCAGTTGTTAAATTATGTTCGGATATATCTTTCTTTATTATAGTTTTAAAATTTCTCTTTGGTGCAAATAATCGAGTAAACTCGGGTAACTCATTGATTAATTGAGAAGCAGCAATTATGAAATTGTTCTTAACCACAGGTCAGTCCCGATCTCTTGACCAGCAGATATATGATCGTCAAACCCGTTCCATGACCATCCCATCTTTATTTCAGACCTAGTGTATCTAGGACTACATTATTCAATGTGTCCTTCCATTATTTAAGACGGTAGGGTGTAATTTGAAAGAGATTTAGCTGCTATTTCTGGTAAGTCAGGCGACTACATAGAAGTCCCTTGTTCGACCCGACATTAGTGAATAAATCATTAAAGGTATTTGAATTTTCGATATAATTTAAAGATTCTTCACTTTTTCCAATCCTGTTTTGATACTTTTTCTTAGAAGCGTTTACAAACAATGAATTGGGAATTAAAAAGTTGGTATACTTTTTCGTTTGTGTATAGTTAGTTTAACAAATAAGAAAAAAATTACCCAGAATCTAAGCTATATAATTGTTTCTAACAGAGGCACAATACCAACAACCCCAGTACTTAATTACGAGGAATATGTTCTAAATTTATACCACCAAGGACGATAATGGTTGTTGTCGTTATAGGAATGTTCCATTTTCGTAAGTTAGCATAAGATACACACTTTGTCCTTTAGTGGTTGCTGTTTGGCCCCTAGATCAGCTCTGATCCAGCAGATCAATGATCACAAGGTATTCTAGCCGTGAACCTCTCGTCTTGTTTGTTTTTCAGACAGTATATCTTAAATCACATTATCCAATGTGTCCTTATATTAAGACAGTAGGATGTGATTAGTAAGCTGTTCTCTCAGACGAAGGATTAAATACCGTCAGATTGTTATACATCACAGCGGAAAGAGTGTGTTAACTGCTTTGAGATAAAATAGGTGGTTGTTGTTTAGCCCAAGGTCAGCCCTTATCGAGCAGACTTATGGTCAAAGATGTTCCAGCCATAAACATCCCATCTTATTTTCAGGCAACTAGGATCACACTATCCAATGTGTCACTCTTTTCTAAAGACAGTAGGATGTGATTTGAGGGACTTTTGGCTGTTATTACTAGCAAGTCGAACGACCACGCAGAGACACCCACTTTGGTTCCAAATAGGCGGCTTACTTTAATGGTAATAAAACTTGCAGGTATGAATCTTGCCGGTGTAAAATTAAAATGCGTTCCTCTTAATGTGTCGCCCAAGAATATATTGTTAAAAAAAAACTTGTTCTTCAGTCAGCTATATTTAAAAAAGGTGACTTTATACTAAAATAAAATTAAGTCAGTTCCGAGTGTATATTATTTAAAAAATTAAAAATACAGGTAAACAATTTTTAAATCAAAATAAATTGGTTCCAAGTAACAAGCGAAAATTGTAAAAGTACATTTTGCTACAAATCTTACAAATGGCTCGAAAAACGAAATCAACGGACTTCAATGAAGGATTTAAAAAATGCCACTTGAACGATGCAAAGTAAATTTTTTAAAAACAAGATAATGTAAACAGCTTTTAAACGGTACAAAACATTTTCAAAACAAAAGTATGCAAAATAAGTTAGTTAGCAAGAGGGCCAGCTCCAAAACTGGGACTTCATTTCCGCGCCGAAAAAAAGCCGGTGATGTCACGTGACCCGCTTTCATTTTCATTTGTGTTTTTTTCTGTTTGTATACTTTTATTTATTTTTGTATATTTTTATTTGTGTGAATATTTCCAGCCAATATGTCGGACAGCGAAGGAAGCACGTTGTCGAGTTCTAAGCGTACTAGACATTCATTGTCTCAGGACGGATCTGGCGATGACAATGTACGTAGCAAGCGAACATATTTATATATTTATCCATTTCCTACCTTATAGCGCTATTGCAGTTTCTCGCTATATATGTTTACACCTTCCTCTATTTGTGTATATCGCACTATCCGCTTAATATACACACACATATATGTTTTTTAAACTCAGAGTTTATTCATGCATTTAATCATAATTTTTTTCTTTTATCATTTTTTGTTCTTTTTTTTTTCATTTAATTTCTTTCGGATTTTTTTTTAATGTCTCTTACTCGGACATTGATATTTGCCAAAAGTTCTTTTAAACTCCCCCTGGTTCGGGGTGCAGTGCTGAAATCGAGGCGAACTAAATCAACGGTCTGGTTTCAAATCCTACTCGGAATCGCTTCAATTTACTTGTGTTTTTGATTATGCCTTTCAGAAAATTATGTACATCATGTTTCACCCATTTCTTCTTCCTTTCTTTTTCAATCTGAACTTCGATTTTTAGAAAATTGCCAATTATATGGTGTGTGCAGGAGAGGGAGCTGGCGCAGACCTCAGAGCAGAAGTCTAAATTATTTTCAATATTTCGTTTGGTGCCTCTCTGTCCTCCGGATAAAATTCCTCTTGTGCTTTAGCAAAAGAAATCATCATCATCACCATTATTGGGACAATGAGGGAACCTCTATGCGGTCGCTTAAACTGTTAGAAATAGCAGCCAAATCTCCCTCAAATCACACTATACAATCTTAAAAATGGAAAGGATACATTAGATACTGTGGTCCTACCCCGGTCACTGCTGGAATACCTTTGATCATTGGTCTGTTCAGTCAGGATGATCTAGGACTAAACAACAACGAAATTATTGATATAGTGTGGTGTTAAGTTATCAGCAAACGGATTTATGGATATTTTGATTTCTCAACGGAACCTCTCCATTTCATTTACGTCTCTATTTCTATTACATCACAACTACCTATTTTTTTTTCTCCCCTAAAATATTTTAGGTTTCATGCGTTTGTATGAAATGATACTGTCGGTTTTGTCTAGGGTATATTAAAATATACAAAATGTCTTGCCTTAGACTGAAGGAATTATTACTAAAAGATGACTGGGACAGGTGAGAATCATTTGCTAAGCTTGATCCATTGGAAACTTTGTCCAATCACCACCAGCACAAGTTTCATAAAGCCTGATAGGTTAATTATCTCAGAATACTCTTTGGGAATTCAGCAAAATCAGTCTTTAAACAAGATCTAATGGACAAATCTGCCACTAATTGTCTCCCTTCAGTATTAACCAACTGGATGAGTCTTTCTATCATGTTACTTCACTAGAGACCTCTCTGTCTAACATATCAAAACCAGCAAATAATTCAATCATAAATGTTACAAACCACCACCACCACCACCATCATACGTCCGTTTTTCTATGCTTGCATAGGTTGGACGAGTCTTCTCCAGCACAGCGTCTTGCTACCTGTAGCAGTCCTTTGTCATCTTCGTGAGTTTCAACCTGAGATCAGCCTTTACCATTTCTTCCTTGGTCTTCTTCTACCGTGGGTTCCTACCACTTGGATCGCTTGGCTCTTGTTTACCCAGCTGTCAGTCATCCTCCATATATATATATGTCTGTACCACTGCAGTCTTCTCTCAATCACACTACATTTGATTCCTCTTATACCCAGTTTTTCTCTCAGCTCATTTGTGCTCTGTCGTTTATGCACACTAATATTACATATCCACCAAAGTATGCTCACCTTATTTATTTCCAGCCTTTGTACATCCTCTGCATACAATCTGCCCTTCACACACAGAGAGAATCCCTTTGTTGCCAGCAGTGGTAATAGCTCCCTGAACTTTTTCCACCTTGATCTTTACTCTGACTACTATGCTCTCGGAATACTATCCACTACTGCCGATTTGGTCACCTAGGTAACAGAAGCTCTCAGCTACTAATATGGAGAACTCCGAGCAATTAAGGAATTTATTTTTAGGGTGCGTTGCTGCTAATTACCCCTGCATATCTATATATGAAGTCCTTCTCTGTCAGCCTGCCTTTGATCCCACTACATTTCTTGTGCAGCCATTGTTTATGTTGGGTACACTGTATGGCATTCCTCCTATTCCTTTTCTGTATATCAGGCATGGATACTTCCCAGATGGTAGAACATTCCTGTCTTATTTTTTGCTAACACAAGATTTGTTTGAGGCAGTATTCTATGGCTGGATGCCCTTCCTGATGTCAACATTTACTTATTTTTAAGTAAGGTACTTATTCCACGGATCTTCACCTTTTGAACTGCTAAGCTGCAGGACCTATTGATTATGTGGGCGTAAACAAACGACACTGGTTCCTTAAGTGATATCAACATGAAGACATCGTTGAAACACATGTACACACACACACACACACACATACATATATGATGGGCTTCTGCACAGTTTCCGTCTATCAATTTCACTCACAAGGCATTGGTCAGAAGACACTTGCCCAAGGTGCCACACAGTGGGATAGAGCCTGAAACCATGTGGTTGCAAAGCAGACTTCTGGCCCTTAAAAGTTCCTTGGAAGTTAAGAGATATTTATATATATTTACTGTAAGCAGTAATTCCATTAACTTGCTGTGTAGAGTTTAAACTCTCATAAATGTTGTCTACCAATTTGACTTCTAGACAAACGCTATAATGAAAACAGTTCAAGTCTTCAGATTGTACCTCTTTGACTCATGGATCCTACCTCTATGAATCATGGATCCTACCTCTTTGACTCATGGATCCTACCTCTATGACTCATGGATCCTACCTCTATGGCTCATGGATCCTACCTCTATGACTCATGGATCCTACACAATATGTACTAGTTTCTTTTGTTTCACTTTCTTCTCAACAATTTTACCATCATCATCATCGTTTTTACGTCCGTTTTTCCATGCTACCATGGGTTGGACGGAGATTTCTTGAGGCAGCATTTTACGGTCGGATGCCCTTCCTGTCACCAACC
>JAOPJM010529963.1:0-10228 GCA_027124095.1 Muusoctopus leioderma
ATATATTTACTCTCCTCATTTTAATGTAAATGTCCAATTTTATTCTAGTGTGGCCGAGAACTTAAGGCAAATACTAAAACTACACACACACACACATATATAAATATCTAAGGTACAGAAGAAAGTTCGATTCTTCCAGGCATGAATTTACGACTAATAAAAAATAAGTTACCCTGTCAGTAGTAATTATTGCCATTACGATGGATATGGATGTCATCATGACATATCCTTTAAGGTAGTATAGAGAGTTTTCTAGGGTTTTCAGTGTGTTTTTCCTTCTCTTTAAATACACTACAGCAGACGCGCTCTGAGTTCAAATTCCACCGAGGTCAGCTTTGCCTTTTATCCTTTCGGAGTAGATAAAATAAAGTACCAGTCTAGGGCGGTGGACTGGCGGAATCGTTACAGCATGGGACGAGATGCCTCGCGGTATTTATTCCGGCTCTTTGCGTTCCGAGTTCCAATTCCGTTGTGGCCTACCTGCTTGGGTGGTAGACGTAATCCGTTGCCTGGTTTAACACCACCACCCCCTGTGATTGTGGGTGCCTTTAGCAGACTCCACTATGTTGCAAGCATTCGGGCCAGGTTTCCGGTCTGAGGATACTTTCCTTCCTCCCTTCCACCAGTTTCGGAGGTCCTGAGAAAAGGGGTGAAGGTCAATGCCTTCCCTCCAGACGAAGCAGAAAAAAAACCCAAATACACTAAACCCTCGATTTAACGGACCTACAGGGGGAAGGTGTGTCCGTTAATACCAAAAGTCCGTTAAATTGAAGGTGACATAGGCGCCATATTTTATTGTTATTAATGTATTGTTGGCGGGCAATTGGCAGACTCGTTAGATCGTTGGACAAAATGCCCTACGGCATTGCTTCCGGCTCTTTACGTTCTGATTTCAAATCCCGCCAGGGTCAACTTTGCCTTTCATCCTTCCGGAGTCGATAAACAAAGTATCACTTAAGTACTGGTGTCGATAAAATCGACTTACCCTCCTCCCAAATTTCCGACTGTAGAAACAATTAATGTATAAAAATATTTAATACGATATGTATGTTTACGGCCATATCACGTTGAAAACATCGGTTGAATTGGCAGAGTTCTCCCCCCCCCACTTTTTTCTTCCTCAGAGGTTGACTTACAGATATTCAAGCTGAACATGAACGTTATCTATCTCACCAGTATTGGAGGGCCTTGCGAAGGTCATGGACACTTCCCCTCTGCTGATGATTAAGCCACGCCTTGAACGTCTTTCATCATAGGACTACTCGATCAGCCCTAATCGAGAAGACTTATGATCAAAGACGTTCCAGCCGTGACCATCTCGTCGGGATGGGAGAGCTGTTTCATCTTAAAGCAGCACTCATGGGAAAGGCTTTGAATTCAACATTGTAATCTAATTTAATCGCCTATACAGTGTTGCCTACTGTTTACAGCAGTGTGTTGTATCAACCAAGATACCTATTGACAGCCAGAGCGCAGTGTGGTCATGTGGTTAAGAAGTTCCCCTCGCAATCACTAGGTTCCGGGTTCGATCCACTACACCGAACCTGAGCAAATGTCGACTTAAGCCTTGTGAGTGAAATTTGACAGACAGAAACAGTGCGGAAGCCCATTGGATAGACTGTACCTATTCTTGGGTGGTAGATCTAATCCGTCACCCGGATTAACACCACCAGCTTACCCTTAGGTTACATTTAGCGGTGTCTGCTCTTTTTCAAGCATTTGAACCAGGTCTCCAGTCCATGGATAACCCATGAGCAGCGGATTCTTTTTCTCTTTCCGCCACAAGTCTCGGAAACATAGCAAAAAGATATTGACCGCTGCCCTTCCTCCTCTGACTAAACCATTCGGAGGTTTTAATCCTTCGCTACTCCGAGTTTCTCTCTTCTCTGCTCCGGAACACACATATAGGCACTCACCTGAATATCTGTTGTAGTTTTAAGATGTTACGGAATTATCAAACTAAGAAACATTTGCTACTCTTTTATTAAGTTTGCTTGTGTATTCCTAAGAGGTCTGTTTATTTTATTTACTAGCGAACATTCTAGAATGAACAACATATGTCTTGACATTATTGGTGTTTGATGAGGATTTAGCCGATTCCCTGATGTACGATTCTCGTTACATTTTCAACATTACATAAGTTACCGTACTGTGAAAGTTATTACTAGTATTTCAATTGTATTCTGTTGGCCATTTAATGAAACCTCTGATGGAGTTTATGCAATTGATAATGGTGTAAAGTTTATGCAATTGATAATGTTTATGCAATTGATAATGGTGTAATGAAACCTCTGATGGAGTTTATGCAATTGATAATGGTGTAAAGCCGCATAGCTGTTGTTAATGCTTGTGGCTTGAGAACTGGATGCAATTAGAATTCAGTCTTTCATTAAAAGCAGACTTATTTTTATTTTCGCATTATGTTGGTGTTGTTCAGGCCGAGATCAATCCTGAACGAGCAGACCAATAACCAAAGGCATTCCAGCCATGATCATCCAATCCTGTGTTGGATATCTAGGACTACATTATCGAATATGTGTCCTTCCATATTTTAAGCAGTTGGTATGTGATTTGAGGGAGATTTGGCTGCTATTTCTAGCAGGGTGGGCGATTAGGTATAGACTCCCTCGCTGGCTTGTTCGCAGTATGTAATTTTATAAGGTGCAAGCGCCGTACACTGGTGTTAAGCTCACTGATAATTGAAGTTTGTGGTGCAGGTTTCATTTCTGATTGCACCATTTCACTTCACTTCCTTCCTCCTTGTATCTGCAATTTCTCGGACATAGTCAACCCTTGGAGATGAAAGAGCTTCGCTAGGTTGAATTTTATCCCTCGACGCACTACTACACGAAGACGATGTTTTTGCTGGTAATTCAACGAGCCATTAATTATTTTAATTAATTTTCAATTAGTAAAATTTACGAAGACCACTGTTCCCACAGACCTGAAATTTATATTAATTTAAACGTTTGGTGTGATTGATGTCGCTGAGAGAACACCTTTAATATGGGCGCAGGCGTAGCTGTGGAATTAAAAAGTTCGCTTCGTAACTACGTGGTTTCGGGTTCAATCCACTACGCGGCACCTTGGTTAAGTGTCTTCTAATATAGTCTTGGGTCGACTAAAGCCTTGTTAGTGAAATTTGTTTGACGGAAACTGTGTGGAATCTCGTCGGAGAGATCGTTTCTGTTCTTGGATGGTAGACTTAATCTGTCACCCAGTCTAACACCACCACCTATCCCCTAGATGCCTTTAGTGGAGTCCACTCTGTTGCTAGCGTTCGGGTTAAGTCTCCGGTTTGAGGGTAACTTTCTCTCTTCCTCCCACCTGTCACGGAGGCCCTGAAAAAGGTCATTGACACTTCCCTTCTTCCTGTAAAAGATTCGTTAACCCCACCCTAATAGTGATTAGTCAATTTACCTTTCATCCCTTGTGTTCCTTAAAATTAGTTCGCAGTGTAGAGTTGAAATATTTCCACGAGACTAGAGAAGAAAACGAAAAACTCCTGTAGAGTATCTTTCGTAGAAACACAAAATGAATGCAAAGTCTTCAGTGATGTCCCTTCAATTCACTAAGTTATTGGGCTTTAATCTAAGCATAGTAAACATTTAATCTACAATAATATCTGGTATTCTACAAGTCAAGTCAAGTCGTCCCCATAATATTTCTGCGGTTGGGGCACTTGATTTTTTTCTACCAATCTTTTAAATATTGGTGTCCATCCAAGTGTTTCATTGGGCTTGGTATTTCCGCTGGTGCCCATCCACTCCGGAGGGTATGGGTGCTGTTAGCTCTCAACGAGCTCATCCGCTTTTGACAGGTTTTGTTTTTTCATCCTACTGGGTGCCCACACACCCTCCTCACTGCGCAAGCCCAGTAGAAGGCCAGTTTAGTCACCGACCACTGGATCATGTACAGGTAGTACTGGATTACATGGTTACTAGTAGCAGGTTTCCATCAGCATGTGATGGGTTTGGACCTGACCTGACCTGACCCGAGGCATTCTACACCTGAGCCGAAACTAAAAATTTATGATGGTCATGTCTTTTAGATTCACGAGAAGTGTAACACTGTTCTACGACACCTAACACACACACACACACACATTGGCAAAAATATTTCATTCTTACACTGAACAGATAGTGAAATACTCTTACGTTATTACAGTACTCACGGTAAGTTGTACCTACTTATGGTTGCTATTTATACCTAAGAGAATGACGCCAGCGTGATTTATTCCTTATCAATGAATGGACCACCGTTCAACACTGAAACAGAATAAGAACACTCGTCCCTCTGGTTAGTAGAAATTTAGAACTAAAGTTACGAAAGTTAGTGCTGCTCACAATGGAACGTTTTAAGAAGCATTCTTTCATTTTCTCTTCCTGTACAAATGTTAACAAATCTATTGAATTCATGATCTTTCTTTCATTTGCAGTAAACATTTAATTGTCACTTGTTCAGATGGTTCGTGCAGTAATTGGACATAAAATCTTTCGAGTTTTAAAACGACCAACGGATTAAAGAGCTAATGAAGTAATGAACACTTACAATACAAATAAACTTTTAAGTAATTATTCCGTAACATATTGCTGCGATAACATTATTTATTCAGGCTTAGAATTATTTCCGGAACAATTCAAATAATGGACAAGAGGCGTTAGAACGAAAGCAAGAATACCTAGAAAGTTAATTGCTAGATTAACCCAAACTGTTAGTTAGTTTTGTTGGCATTGAGTAGAACAATGGCACATTAATCATCTTATCTACATTCAGAATTATTAGCTAACATAAAACAGCTCTTGCAACAATTCGTGACAGACAGCAAACATTTCAATAAATCTGCCTTGTTAGTTGAATCCCTTAACACGAGATATTCCCTAGATATCGTCTTTGTTAATTCATTAAGTCGCCACTGTTTGTTTATTCGTTAGTCATCTGTACAAACAGAAGCAGATATGTATTTAAAGCGTTTTAAAAGTATTCAGAAGATAAGAAATGACACGGACAGTGGACCGCCTCTATTTGAAAAGAGTAGTTCAACATACTTTATAGTGTGATTCGTATAGAAGTAGATAATATCTGGTACAACTTAAGAGATATTATCTTATTAAGCCTCCGAGGTCAAGTTTGCCTTTCATCTTCACGGAGCCGATAAAATAAAGTACCAGTCAAGTACTGGAGTTAATCTAATCGTCTGTACACACTCTTACTCAAAAGTTGAGGTCTTGTGCCTATGTTAAAAATTATCATAAGCCTCTTTTTTTTTTACAGAAGTACGTAAGTCATCAAACTTTTATTACTCTTGCTAGGGACACCGATTTTAATTTTTAAAATCTAATGCGGTTGGGTGGCGTAGAGGAGGATATCTGTATATTTTAGCTATTATTCGTGGGTGAAATTCCATCAAAAGGAAGTCTGACGTCATAATGTTTTAAACATTAGGAGATATTAATTGTTTCAATCAAGTCTTCTTCTTCTTCTTCTTGCGTTTATCTTGCTTTGTGCAGGGTCCGCTTCTTTTTATTGATATGATCGAACTGTTACTCCAATAGATGCGTCACTCCGTCTGACATTGAAGGCTTATCACCGTCAGGCGGGTCCCGTTTCCCCGATACGAGGAGGCCGGTGGGTGACAGGAGGCGGAATTTGAACTCAGAACGCAAAGAGCTGAAACAAATACCGCAAGGTATCTCGCCCGACGCTCTAACATTTCCGCCAACCCACCACCCTGGACTGGTACTTTATTTATCGACCCCAGAAGAATGAAATGCAATGGTGACCTCGGTGGTATTTGAAGACGGAGTGCAGAAAGCCGGAACAAATGTCGTAAATCATCTCGTCCGGCGCTTTAATAATTCTACCAATTCACCACACTGGACTGATACTTTATCGTCTACGAAAGGATGAAAGACAAAGTTGACAGCGGCGGGATTTGAACTCAAAGCGCAGATGGAGGGCCGGAAGAAATACTGTAAGGCATTCTGCCCAACACTCTAACGACTCTGCCAATTCCCTGCCATTCAACCAAGTTTTCTTCAATGGACTTGAAATAATACAATTTAATGACAAATGAAAAAATAAACAAAACCTCTTGCAAGCGATATTTTCTTCATAACTTAGACATTTCCCTTCACTAATGGAAAGAAAGCACTGATCAAACAATCAAAAACCTTAGGAATATAGAAAAAGGATCGACATTTTTAATTTTGAGGAAAATTTCATTTATAACAGCTGTATGCTAGTGTAATTGAATTGCAAAATACCCCCCCAAAAAACAATTAAAATTGGTACCCCTCATTTTTATGATATGGGTACATTAGTCTTTAAAATAATTTTTATTTCCACCATTTTTGGGATGTTAGTGTGTTTTGTCTACAGCTTAAGCGACAACATCACTTTCTCTCACTTTCTGACGAAGGACAATAACCCGAAACGTTAAATTCTTTAATTCTCACGGCAAATGAACTTTTCGCACTCTTCTATGAAACTCTCTCATGTTATTCTAGCTTCCACTAAACGAATTGTTAGTTCCGAAACTAAATATACAACTTGTCGGTCTTGGTTATATTCTTATTGTTATTGTTGTTTAGCTCCAGGTAAACCCTGATCACGCATACCTATGATCAAAGGTGTTCCAGTTGTAACAATTCTGTCATTTTTAGGGATATGTAGTTCTACATTATCTAATATGTTCTTCCCTTATTGAAGACGGTTGGGTGAGAGATATTTGGCCGCTATTTCTAGCAGGTTGCGCGACCATGTAGTGGCTCCCTCGTTCGTATTGGATATATTGTTTTATGCTGTTGAATTATGGTAGTTCTCGCATTTTTCTGTATACAAAAGACGTTTTAATAACTCTAGACATTCTTGTATTTTAAATTGATAACCTTATTTAAGTCTGTTGACTAGTTTTCCTTCTCATTCAATAGAAACATATCTGAATTGACAGTTTTATAAACGTGTAGAAAAGGAGAAGATTCCAAATAAATATATTTTACTCTCAGACGAGTATTCTTTGGAAAGCTTGTAAATTTGCTGGAGTGAGCTGGATTGCTGAACTTTTCAAACCTTTTCCAGTATTTTCAGATTTATAACTTGCAATGACTCATTATTGAAACTAGAAAACTCTTACTATCTCGATGGTTTATTCTCAACAATTGAGTATCTAATAATTTTATATCTTACTTAATAAAGATTCTACAGGAAATTAAATTTCCCTTCAGAGATCATATATCTCGGTCCCGGAAGTAAGTTGGCTTCTTACATCTCGTTTAATTTCTAGGTTAAATGTTCCAGATACTACGAGCGTGCATTAAGAAGATTAACAATAGTATTTAGAACCTTAGCATTAGTTCTTCCCCCGTTCGCGAACGGATGAGGCGGTGAGCGTCCTCCAGCGGTGGTGATGGGCTGCGATGTTCTCCACGTGTCGACCCACGCAATGTTGATATGCTGGAGATCTTCTTGGATTGTTCTTCACCAGGTGTTCTTTTCCGCTTTCCCTCTGATGGTGTCCATCTCATTGCTGTTCTCGCATACCGATTTGGTGGTGGCCGCAGAATGTGTCCCGCCAAATGAAACCGCCCCTCTGCCAGTATTTAGAACACTTCTACAATATTCCATTAAAACAATATATTTCTAGGGATGGAACTTTCAAGATCTTTTTCAACATTTTCGGTTTGAAATTTTGAAAAACTCTACGACAAGGCCAAAGATTTGCCGGGAGGAGGCATAGTCGACTGAATGGACTCCAGTATAAGTGAAAGTCTTTCTCGACCCTATAGGCCCATTAGGCCGGAGCTTATCCTGGTTTCTGTAGCGTCCATCGCGGGGTTAACCCCTAGCTGCTGCTGCTGGTACTCATTTTCAGCTGAGTGGACTGGAGCAACGTGAGATGAAGTGCCTGCTGAAGGACAAAACGCGCTACCCAGTCCAGGAATCGAACCTGCAGCCTTACGATAATGAACCCAACATCCCAACGACTAGGCGACGCGCTTATTTTATCGATTCCGGATGGATGAGAGCAAAGTAAGCCACAGTGGGATTTGAAAACAGAATATAACGAAATACCGCAAGCCATTTTTCCTACCATTTCTGTTTCTCCATTTCCATAGATTGAAATTTTATAAGAACACAGATATTTTCAGGAACTGAAACTAATAATGTAGGATCGGACGAAAATCAAATAAAAAAATGCAAAAAACCCCCCAAAAAAACAAATAAAATAAAATATAAAAAATAAATAATAGAAAAACAAAATTGAAATAAATTGAAATTAGATGTAATATTCTAATCCGAATTTCAGTAAAAAAAAATAAAAAAATTTTCGATTCCATTTCGAATTTTAATATCAGTTTTTACATTTCATTTTTCGATTCAATAGGTTTATCATTTTTCGATTCATAGGTTTATCATTTTGAAATTTAAAACCCCAAAACACCCGAAAATTGCTTCATTGAAATCACCTCCATCCCACAAATAAATAAATAGAACGAGAAGATTTTATTAGTAAAAAAAACATTTGTTTCTTTTATTTCTAACACTGGTACACTGTTACGAAATTTGAAGGCGGTGACGGTTGATTTAATCCACCCCTGTATTTGACGAGTACTTATTTTTAAACCCTTGAAGGTTAAAAGGCATCGTCGACATCGCTGGGATTTGAACTCAGAAAGTAAATTGTAAAGTAAATTTTGTCCAATCATTTATCAGTTCTGCAAGTCAATCCACCTGTTTCGTATTTGTTAATATTATTCCAGATGGAGGGCGTTGGTCTGGCAGAAACGGTAGAGCATCGGACAAAATGTCTTGCGGTATTTAGTTTCGACCCTTTATGGTCTGAGTTCAAATCCCACCGAGGTCAACTTTGCCTTTCCTCCTTTCGGGGTCGATAAACAAAGTACCAGTCAAGTACTAGGGTCGATGTAATCGACTTAACTCTGCCACAAACTACTGGCCTTGCACCAATGTATGAAATTACTATTATTCTAGATGAAAAGTGGTGGATTAGCAGACACAATAGAGCGTCGGACAAAATGTCTTCTTACAACAAGACATTTAGTTACGACTGTTTTTGTTCTCAGGTTCTTGAGGTGTTTCCACACAAATGTAGTTCACTTTCACCATATAAATATATATATATATATATATAGGCCAATAATTCATATCAATTTGATGATGTGGTGTGGTGTGGAACCAGGTTGTACAGGATGTTAAGAGTTAAATGCACACTAACTAATTCTAGGATGAAAGTTAATAAGACGATTAATGTTTTATTAATAATTATAATCTGACTTAATGTTTTCTTATAAAACATTTTCAAGCATAAGGAAATACTTTTGGTTATCTAAAATAATTATATTTGTATGATAAAAAAAAGAACTTAAAAACTTCCTTGGGTATCATGATATTTTAAGAATTAAGTCTTTGCTAAAAAAAAAAGAAGACTAATTGCGACATTATGATATTGAATTCTTAAAAAAAAGAAACCCCAAAAGAGTCTGTTTTCGGTTAACACGGAAGTTACTTAGTTTAGGCCCGTGTAAAACCATCAGAGAATCCTTTTTTTATTGCTTAGTCTGGAGGGAAGGCAGTGCCCATCACCCTTCTTTCAGGGCCCCCGAGCCTGGTGGGTGGGAGGAAGGTATCCTAGACCGGAAACCTAAACCCAATGCTTTCAACAGAGTGGACTCTGCTAAAGGCACCCATGGGCCAGATGGTGGTGTTAAACCGGGTGACGGATTAAGTCTATTACTCAAATACGCCACAGCGGGATTTGAACTCAGAACGCAGAGAGCCGGAATAAATACCGCGAGACAACTCGTCCGACGCCCTAACGATTCCGCCAGTCCATCGTCCTAGACTGTTACTTTATTTATCTAACCTGAAAGGATAAAAGGCAAAGTTGACCTCGGCTGGATTTGAACTCAGAGAGCAGTGAGCTGGGACGAATACTGCAAAGTATTCTGTCCGATGTGCTAACCGACTCTGCCAATATGAAATGATTGAAATAACAAGCTGAGTGGCACTGGGTAGTTAGAATCTTTTAGCTTATAGCTTCATTAAAAAAAAAATTTAAAAAATTGTTACACTTTCTTATTAAAAAATTGTTACACTTTCTTATTAAGTCTCTTAAAATTAGTTCTGATTAACTATGGACATTATTCAATAGAAAATACTATATATTATTCCCCCAAACATATGGACATGATTAGAACGTAGTGTT
>JAOPJM010529977.1:0-10228 GCA_027124095.1 Muusoctopus leioderma
TATTCGAAGCTGAAAGCTTCACAAATTCGTATCACTTGCCAGACAAGTACAACTCCTATATATATATATATATAAATAAATAATATGTGTGTGTATATATATTATATTATATTTATTATATATTATATATGTAAATATACAGCACTATATGTCATAAAAAACTTTTTAGAGGTCCTTGACTGGTAGTGACGTCTGGTGAGTCGATGTTTAAATAGTATATAAGGGCGGTAACTGGAATAAAATTGTGCCCTTGGATTGAAATTATTTAGGAGACGTCAGTGATTGCCAGAAAGCACTTCTGGTAAAGTGGAATTTTTAAAAAAAGAATATCACGGAATATCGTCAAGTCAAGTTAAGTTAAGTTACGCAATGTGTTGTTTAGAATATATTTAATAAATATTTTTTTCACCGAAGATGTCCGTCTGGCAAATGTTGTTAAGGTTGGTGCTTCTGCTACACCTATGGTGCGGGGTTCAGTCCCAAGGTAAGGCATACTGCTATTTAAAAAACATTTTTTTTGACATCTTCGACCTATCATCTCAATGACAATACTATTCTATATAAGTGAACTGTTGTATTTCTGTGTCCTTCTCCTACATCTGACTTTCTTCCATTGTCTTTGCTTGTTTTTTTTTCACCGTGCATTTAATGTTCTTTCTTCCACACGCATTTCAAAATGTATTTTGTATTTCATTGCATGTTATTTTACTTTCCTATGACACAAACACACACACACATTTACAGAAATATATATATATATATATATATATACCCACTACCCACATCTGCATACGCATTCACACATGTGTTCATACAGGAATGGGAACCGCATTAAAGAATTAAACAAAACAAAAAAACAAACAAAAATATAATTAATTTAAATAAAAATATAAATACCAACTGTCTGTTTTAGCCAATTTTAGTATTATATATATATATATATACACTCGCGTGTATTTAAACATACTTAGACATAAATAAATACCCCCCCCTCTACATATTCTATGTGTGTGTGTATATATATATATATATTCGTATATATACGAAAAATCTTTAATAAAAAAAGATAAAACTGGAACATAGTCGTGTTTTTAATACAAGATATATATATATATATATATATATATATATATGATATGTATATATATATATATATGCACACATTCACATACGCACAAGTTCGCATATTTTCTCTGCTCTGACCCTTAAGCCCTTCTCACAAACCAGTTTAACATGGTAGCCGCCGTTCTAATGAGGGAGTCTGTGTTCTCTCGACCTGCTAGAAATAGCAACCAAATCTCCCTTAAACTACAAACTACCGTCTTCAGAAGAAAAAAAGGACACATTAGATAGTGTAGTTCCAGATGATGCATTATGTATGAAAATAAGACACGATGGTCATGGCTGGAATGCCTTTGATTAGGGGCTGACCAGGGGTTAAACAAGAACATCATGGTAGACGCAATTTCCAAGACGTCATTGAGTGCCGACCGTAATTTCTTTCTCCACCTGTCCATCTTGTTCTTTTCTCTTATTTTGACCATCTCTTATCAACTATTATACCCAGTTATGTACTGTATCATCTTTTCTCTATCTATTTTTCTATTCTGTCGCCATTCCATGGTTCTTTCTATGTGCGCTGGCAGTGGTGGTGGTGGTGCAAATGTGAAGGAGGGGACAAAACAACCACCAAGGGAGCCTCTACTTGGTCACTCGACCCGCTAGAAATAGCAGTTAAATTTCCCTTAAATCCACCACCCTGCAGTCTTAAACGAGCTGACATCTAAGACTACATCGGATAACGTGGTATTGAATACACGATGCTTGAACAAAAGACGTGATGGTCACGGCTGGAATGCTTTTGATCATAGGTCTACTTGATGAGGGCTGATGTGGGACTAAACAACAAAAACACGGTCTCGTCATGTCAGCAACGAAGGAGCTTCTACGTGGTCGCTCGACCTGTTAGAAATAGCGGTCAAATCACACCACCTTACCATCATAACAAATAAAGAATGATAAATTGGATAGTGTAGTTCCTGATATTCGAAAAGTTGGGGTGCTCACGGGCTGGAACGTCTTTGATCATAGGTCTGCTCGATCAGGCAACAACCACAACAGAAAGGACCGCATATGGTCATGGTTACGGCTGGAATACATTTGATCATACTGAGGGCAGACCTGGGGCTAGTCACATCAATCATAACCTTAGTCTAGCTTATCCCAAACTATCCTATAAGGAAGTGTGAGTTTGAGCGGGGGAGGAGAAGGTCAGAAATGCGCGCTTCTTTCTTTTTTGTACCTGTCAGGTAATTCTTGATATAGCGGAGTTTCTCTCTATATATGTTGTAGTTGTTTTTTAGCCCTCGGTCAGCCCTCACTGAGCTGACCTATTATCAAAGGCGTTACAGTCATGACCTTGTATATCCGGGACTACATTTTCCAACGTCCTTTTTTTTAAGCCATGACCATCCCCCGTCCTCCTGTATATCAGGGACTTTATTGTCTAATGTGTCGTTTTTTAAAGAGGGTGTGGTGTGATTCGAGAGAGATGTGGCTGCTATTTCTAGCACAAGTGACCACGTAGAGGCTCCACCGTTGGCTCATCTATTTGTTATTGTTGTTGTTGTTTAGCCCCAGGTCAGCTCTGACTGAGCAGGCCTATGATCAATGGCATTTCAGTCGTGACAATCTCGCCTTTCATCCTTCCGGGCTCGATAAAATAAAGTACCAGTCAAGTACTGGGGGTTGTTGGCCTTGTGCCTAAATTAGAAACAATTATCTAGGACTTCCCTTTTTTAAGATGGCAGAGGATGATTTAAGAGAGATTTGGCTGCTATTTCTAGCATCTTGAACGACCTCGTAGAAGCTCCCTCAGTTTGTGTTTATCTTGCTATAGCTATGCTATGATTCTCCCTCTCTCTCTCTCTCTCTCTCTCTGTTGTTGTCTCCTTCTCTCTCTATCTAAGTATTAGATAGAGTAAGAAACCTTTCCTTTACCTCTAGTTCCCACATTGTTAGTTATGAGTCAACGAGGGAGTCTCTACGTGGTCATTCGACCCGCTAGAAATAGCAACCAAATCTCCCTCAAATCACACTCTACCGTCTTAAAAAGAAAAATGGACACATTGGACTACAGTCCTAGATATACAAGCAGACGGAATGGTCACGGCTAGAACGCCTTTGATCATAGGTCTGCTCAAGTGGGACTGACTTGGGGCTAAACAAACAAAACAAAAAAACATTGTTAGATACGAGCCAACGAGAGTCGTTCGACCTGCAAGAAATAGCAGCCAAATCTCCCTCAAATCAGACGCTACTGTCTTTAAAAAAAAGGAATAGCGCATTGAATAATGTAATCCTTGTTACACTGTCTGAAAAAAGACTGGATGGTCACGACTAGAATGCCTTTGATCGCAGGTCTGGTCGATCAGGGCTGACCAGGAGCTAGCTAAACAGCAACAACAAACACATTTCTTAGTTGTCTAATATTGTCTAATTAACAACTGAGAGAATTGGAACAAAACGTGTCAAAATAGGGTCACCAGTGTTAGACGGGTGTGAGATGCGGGTACATGGTCTCCCCCCCCACTCTCTGTCTGACTCTCTTTGCATTTATTAAAGTTTAGTAATTAATTAGCTGTGAATGTTAAGAATATTAAATCAATGTTGTTAATTATTCAATGACTTAGCTTATTAGTTTAATTCTTTTGCAATGTTAGAGTTAGAAATTATTACATTATTAAGCTTTTAGCAATAATCTAAGCCAATTCTCTCTCGCGCACTCTTCCTATATCTCACGCTTTAAATCTATTTGTAAGTGATTAGATATAAGTACACGTTTGTAGGGATCGAAACCAGGCGTACATGCATACGACCTGGCGAAACTCAGGAGAACGACGTTTTAAAATCTCAGTTTTTAATTGTTGTTATTAACTCTATTCGTGTATTGAGTACTCTTTCCTCACGGTTGTATATATATATATATAATATATATATAGATACGTGTGTGTGTGTGTTTTGAGAATCTCGCTCTAGTTATTCCTGGTATGCATTCGAGTTTCATTTAACCGAGGGAGTGAAAGATTCCATCATCTATTTACTCAACCTCTCTGTCTGTGTGTTCGTGTGTACCCATGCCTTTAACATTGTTCACCATGAATCGTGTTTTCTTACTCCCTCCCTCTCTCTTTCATGTGTATACATAATATATACATCAATATATATATACACACACGAGTCTTTACATTAAAATAAAATAGTTTTGGCTTTCATTTTCAATGTTTTATTACAAAATAAAGAGAAATTGAAATAAATCGATGCTGCTTGCCTCCGCCTTGTTAAAAATAAGGCTCAGTCTCGGAGAACGGCTATTTTAATCTGTAATCGTAGTATCTTCTGTCAGCTCTTAATCTTTCAATCCTCCTTTTCCCTTCTCAACTTCGTTTGTAAACCTTGTTCCTGTATTCAAGGAACTGTCTTCCCCCAGACATCTATGAAAGAAGACGAATATATATATATTTTTAGCAACTTTTGGCTTTCAATCTCTTTCCCATCGTTCTTCTCTTCTTTCCTTCAGTTTTATGACGTTTTTTTTATATGTTCATTTCTTCACTCTATGTACCCAACCCATTCATTATCAATTTTAATTCTTACTGAAGCTCAAGTTAGCAGGTTTTTTAAAACGGATTTGGGGAAGGGATTCTGTGATATTCATGCATTTCCGAAAGACATTAATGACGTAAGTAAAGCGCAATAGCTACACCACCGAGAATGGAAACCGGGTTGTGAATTCTGCTTGCCAGGAATTCTACTCCCTCTCTCTCTTTACCCGTATTTATCCCTAATTGACTAATAAACACGTTACTTATTTACAATTAAGTATATAACTGGTCTATAAGCCTTCAGTAGTAAAACTAAGTATTAGTTTTACTATTTAGACAAACGAAGAACTAATTGTACTCTAACAATAAAGTGTGATTTAAAAACTTTATTAATAATCACAACCCCTTACATTTTACTCCCTCCATTTTTGCGACATGATACAACATAAGAGATTTACATAGCTAGGTTATATGTGGCAGAGCTGCTGGGTTGAAATGTGAAATCAATAGTATGTAAATATTGTACCATATTTAGTGGGAAAGTCTGTTCAATAAATCACGATATAAATAGATGCAAACAAAAATAATGATCCGAATATTGATGACTTGCTAACTGTATTCTGAAACCATAACACATTTCTTGTAAATAACACATATTAAAAATGCTGAGATTTAGGTTCAAGCTTAGAATTACAACGTCGTACTCCATCCAATGGCTTTTCAGTAAACAATCTAAGCTTCATTCAAATTCGGAAATAAACATTTGTATTTTCATCTTCTTACTAAAAGAGTAAAAAAATGGATAGAGTTGTTGTTGCTGTTTGTTTAGCCCCAGATCAGCCCTGATCAAGCAGACCTATGATGAAAGGCATTCCACCTATGCTCTTCCTATCTTTTGTGTAACAGTGTATCTATGACTACGTTATCTAATGGCCCCCCCCCCCCGCCTTTTCTAAAGATTGGTAGGGTGTGATTTGATGGCTACTATTTCTAGCAAGTCAAACAACCACATAGAAGCACCATCAGTGGCTCATTGTTGTGTTTCGCCTCTAGTGAGCTCTGATCTAGCAGACCGATGATGAAAGGCATTCCAACCATGACCAACCCTTCTTTTCTGTTGGCTCATTGTTGTTATTGTTGTTTAGCCCCAGGTCAGTTCTGATCGAGCAGATTTATGATCAAAGGCATTTGTGCGGTGACCATCCTACCTTTTATTTAGGCATAGTATATATATGACTACATTATCCAATGTGTCCTTTCTTTTTTGAAAGTGTAGGTTTAATTTAGGGAAGATTTGGTTGCATGTCGTGTGACCACATATGGTCACACGACATGCATCAAGTCAGTGTAGTGTAGCTCTTTCTCTCTCCAGGAAAGAAATAACAGCTACAAGGAGGCGAAAGGGAAATGAAATCACTGTATTGCAGACTCATCTGGTTAGGAGCTTACCACAACTCTACAGTGCCCCCCCCCCCCCCGGACTGCATATAAAATGATGGGCAGGGTTTAAAGGAGAGAAACAGTATGGCTAGCAAGACTTATACCATTGCCTGGTTTAACTCCACCACCACCTGGCTCTTAGGTGCCTTTAGTAGAGTCCACTCTACTTTTTTACAATTAAGCTGATGTTTGGAACATAACTTAAAAGGTTCTTATATAAAATCGTGATGGAAGGTTTTAATTTAAATATGAACATTTTAGGAGATATTTTGTATCACGGAAGCAGACAGTTTTGGTCAGGTTGGTGTGAAAAGGTTCTTGCAGGAAATTATGATAGAAGCATCCAGTATGTAGTTACCACTATCTTTTTCACATTCTTTCCAACCACCATCCAGTCCCCCTCCCCATCACACTCATACTTCTCCCCCTTGCTCTCTCGTAATCACTGCTTCTCCCATCACACCCATACTCTTTCTCTTTCCTTCCAGCCCTCTCGTACATCACTCCTATTCACACTCTCAGGTCACATTTGCCTTCAAAGAATAGAGACTTGGCTTGCAGGAGACATTCCTCTTACACACCCATCCAATCTCTACCTCTCCCATCACACCCATATTCTTTCCCTCCCGCCCTCTCTTACATCTCTCACCTTCTGTTCACACTCTCCGGTCACGTTTGCCCTCAATCAACAGAGACTGCAGAATAGAGAAGGTTGTGTAGCCTACAAGAAACAAGGCATCCTCTCTAGTGCTGGTGTCATGATAAAATGCACCCAGTACACTCCGTTAAGTGGTTGGTGACAGGAAGAGCATCCAGCCATAGAAAACATGACAAATGAAACACAAGTGAGATGTGGGCTGCTGACCTGTCTAGGAGTGGTGACTCCAAGTAGGAACTGACTCAGTATGAACTCACCTGTCCAACCCAAGCCAGCATGGAAAGCGAATATAAAATGATGATGCTGAAATTGAAATACAAGAGATTTTGTTAGAAAGTTGAAATTTAAAATGAGAGATTTTGAATAGCAGAAGCAGTTTTGGTCAGTTTGGTATCAAAAGGGTTAAACATATAGGGCAAGAACAGTAGATAACAATAGCAGAGGAATTGGAGAACTCCAGCCATGACCATCCTGTTCTTTCTTCACAAATAGTCTATTTAGGACTACATTATCTATGTGTCTTTCCTTTTTTAATGTGGTGTCGGGAAGATTTAGCTGTTATTTCTAGCAGGTCAGGTGACTGCTTAGAGGTTCCTTTGTTGGATCGAGTAAGTGTGGCTTTATCAGTAAAGTGAATGGTTTTCTCATTCATGTAGTTGTTGTTGATGTTTAGCCCCAGGTTAGCCTTGATCAAACTGGCCTATTGATCCATGATGTTTAGCCCCAGGTTAGCCTTGATCAAACTGGCCTATTGATCCATGATGATCCCATGTTTTTTTTCTCAGACATAATGTATCTCAGATTACATTATCAGATATGTTCTTTTTTTTTTTTTTAAAGATGGTAAGATGTTGTTTGAGGGATATTTTATCACTATTTCTAGCAGGTTCAGCAACTACCTAGAGGCTCCTCCTTTATTGTGCATGTAGTTTAGTGTTTCAAGGTATTTACTGCTCTGAATAAGGTCAGCAACAACTCTTCTGAAATATCCGTTGCTTTAAAGAGAAGGCCAAACCTTTTGGTGGATAACCAACTCTTCATTCAAGTCTTCATTGAGTTCACAACTGGTCCTGTCCCTAGCACCCCAATATATGCCTTTTAAAATATATATTTAGTGTTTACCTGTTCACGAGGTCGCGAGTTCGATCCTACTGTGACACCTTAGACAAGTCTCTTCTACTGTAGCCTCGGGTCGAGTGAAATTGAGTAGATGGAAACTGTGTGGAAGCCCATAAGAAAGACTGTACCAGTAATTCAAAGGACCAGCTTTGTCGCACTGTGTTATGAGGCTGATTTTTGTCTGAGGTATTACGTTATGCGTACAAGTGTCTGTGGAATACTCAGCCACTTACACTAAAATACAAGGTGGACTACCTATAATTCAAAGGGCCAGCCTTGTGTCATTATACTGATTTTTGCCTGAGGTATTGTGTGAAGAGTACAAGTGTCTGTGGAATACTCAGCCACTTACACAATGAGAAGGCAGTTCAGTTGGTCAAACATGTGGAATGCTCATCCATGAAACTGACAGAGGATTCATATACTGTATTACTTTGTAGGTGAGATCGTTTGTTGGTGTAATAGTTTTTACAGCTGAATAACCTTCCTATTGCTAACCACTCAACCATAAAATAGTTGAACCAGTTTTTGTCAAAAAAAAAAACAACAAAAGAAACCTAACCAGAAGTTAATTACTGAGACACACCATCGGCAAATCAAGTTAAGTAGGGGTGCGCATACATAGCATCAAAAGCCTAATTCATCATCATCATAGATTTTATGGCTGTGTTTCCATGCTGGCATGGGCTGGATGGAGATTCTTTTTTTTATTAGGTAGTATTTTACGGCCGGATGCCCTTCCTTACACTAATCCTTATTTTTTTTAAGTATAGGAGTTATTCCACTGATCTTCATCCGTCAAACTGCTAAGCTGCCGAACCTATTGTTTATGTAAAATATAAACAAACATCCGGCTATCTGAACGACATGAACACAAGCAGTAACAAGCACGCGCACACACACGACGGGCTTCAACACAGTTTCCGTCTCGACCAATTTCACTCACAAGGCATTGGTCAGCCTGAGGTTATAGTTGAAGACACTTGCCCAAGGTGCCACACAGTAGGACCGAACCCTAAATCATGTGGTTTTCAATGTGAACTTCTAAACCACACAGCCATGCCTGCGTCTAATTAGAAATACTAAAGCAGTAAGGAGAGAACATTAGCTCAATGACTAATATTATTTTAATCATTTCAGCAAGTATGGGAGACAACTCTGGACATGTTTCGATCTTATTAGACCTTCTCAGTAAAACAGACTTCACCATACTTGCTGAAGTAGTGATTAGGGAATCACTAAGTAGGATTACAGTAGTGTGTATCCTGACTCGGTGTGGAAGCTTAGCATTTTTTAAAAACACAAAACACTGTGGTTAATTACTCAGACACCATCTGCATGAAAATCAAGTCAAGTGCCTTGCTCAGGGCACAACATATTGGCTTAAGTAGGATTTGAACTATTGACCATCTGGTCAATAGTTCGGCACCTTAACCTCACGGCCATTGCACCCTTGAGACCAGGAAGTTTCATCTTCTCATGCATCTTTTTTACTTTTCAAGCAGTTGTTGTCCTTGTTGTTTAGCCCCTGGTCGGCTCTATTCAAGTAGACGTATGATCAAAGGCATTCCCAACATGACCATCCCATCTCTTTCTTTTTTCTTTTCAGGTATAATGTATGTGGTTCCACATTACCTAATGTCTTTCCTGTTTTAAAACTTTAGGGTATGATTTGAGGGAAGTTTGGTTGCTACTTTTAGCAGGTGAAGTGACCACGTACAGGCACCCTTGTTGACTTGTTTTAGAGCAGTTGATAATGGGGCCACCGCATCAGTTATTAGAGATAACTTCTTGGATAATCTGAGTGAGTGAGTGGCTACTAGACTTGCTAGAAATAGCAGTTAAACCACACACTACCATCTTAAAAAAAGAACACATTGGATAGTCCAGGATACATTATTGTTGAAAAAAAAGAAAAAGGATAAGATGGTCATGGCTTGACTGCCTTTGATTATAGGTCAGCTCGATCAGAGCTGACCTTGGGCTAAACAACAACGTCTGATTAGAAGAGAGTATCTATGTGGTCGCCCAACCTGCTAGAATTAGCAACCAATTTCCCTTTAAATCATTTTCTACCATCTTAGAAAAAAAGGACACATTGTGTAATCTAGACCTTCATACATTGTCTAAAACAAAAAATGTGATGGTCATGGCTGGAACACCTTTGATCTTTGATTTGCTGGTTCAGGGCTGACCTAGGATTAATCCTTTCGTTACCATATTTCTAATGAAACACACTGCCTATGATTTTCAATTAAATTTGAAAACAATCAAGAATTTTGGGAGATTTACTAAAATAACCAACTTTCTCATCATTAAGTTGGTGTTTGGAATATAACATAACAAAAAGTTCTTACATAAAATTATAATGGAAGGTTTAAATTTAAATATGAACACTTTAAAACAA
>JAOPJM010529993.1:0-10227 GCA_027124095.1 Muusoctopus leioderma
AGAGAGAGAGAGAGAGAGAGAGAGAGAGAGAGAGAGAGAGAGAGAGATTATATAAATATAGATAGATAGACAGATAGATAGATAGATAGATAGATAGATAGATAGATAGATAAGAGACTGTGACTTCAGGTTTTGCCTCTCGAAAGAATCTGTCAATAACGATGGGGGGAATGTTTAGAAGGCTTATATTTTCATGACTGTGCAGACAATGAAAGATCTCTGGACAATATCACAGACCTGGAATTTCAGAAACAAAATAATAAATTATTCCCCAAAAGCTAAAAGACAACCGGGACTGACAGGATTCTGACATAGTTATATATACTTAGGAATGAAGTACTATTAAAGCTTCGTGTTTGTTTCTGCTAGTTTGGACGCAAGAAGAGATAACAGGTGTCTTGAGAGATGCAACGATTATTACCATGTTTAAGAAGGGAGACACATCAGATTGTGGTAACTACAGAGCTGTCTCATTATTGCCAACTGCTGGGAAAAAAGTATCGCTATAAAACTGCTCAACTGCTTCATCCTACTATCGGCAAATCCCCTCGCTGAATCTGAATCTGCTTTTAGACTTTCCAAATCACTATTTATCCCGATCTTCTGTGCGTACCAGTTTCAGGGAAAATGCTGTAAACAGCACATACTACAGTACGTCGCTTTCATTATGCGCCCCAGAGGATTTGATTATGTAAATCATGAAGCTCCGTTGAAAGTGCTAGCCAAACTTGGCTTCCCTCAAACATTTATGTCAATTACTTGGAATCTGCAGAACACGAAATGCGAACAGATAGGTTTGCAGTGGGACCTGGAGGAAGACAGAGTTGAGTAATTGACCCTGCTCGTGTTTCAATTTCCCTCACATTTATGCTTTAAAGCACCCGGGGTAAACTACCACGGGACATCCAGGTCTCACATCGCAGAAATGGAAAGTTATTGAACCCTGGAAAATACAATGCCTGAACAAAGACCACGACTACGTCAGTAATTGAACCTCAGTACGCACATGATGACACTGTTCATGTGAATTCACTAGAAGAACTACAGACAATTACCAATACTTTTATTGATGCATATGATCATCCAGGTCTAACTGGTAGCGTGAGTAAAGCAAAGGTATTGCAACAAAAAACATAGTCTAGCGATTTAGGTACATAAACAATTAGTGGAAAATGTAGATTATTCCAATATCTGCGAATACCACACCATCGGTTCCCGAAGCAGTTGTTTCACTCCCAGCTGAACAAAGGAAGGCTCACATGAAGAGAACAAATACATGGATTTAAAGGCACACTCAAAATAAATTTGAAAACATGTGGCATTAATGGGTATGAGTGAGAATCGTTGGCACATATCTGACATAATTGGCACATATCTGACATAATTGGGGATCAATCATCTATGATGGAGGCCATACTTCGACTCATCATGAACTGAAGATTTCATGGATACAATTGAGAGTAGATTGTGACCGACAAAACGTAATTAGCAACGCTAAGTGATCCGACATAATGCCCGGTCTCCAGGCGGAGTTGTGGACGCATATTGGCGTATTTGATTTCGTGCGTGCCCCAAGAAGTTAAATCTGGTTCGACAGTCATCCTCCTCGACCTGAAAGATTGCCAAGGATATCTTTGTACCTGCGTGTGCTCGTCTCCCAATCTCTCCTCCTCTCTATTTCTCTCTATATATACACACACACACACGCACACAAATACACACACACACACACACACAGATACATACACACGCACACAAACACACACACACACACACACATATATGTGTGTATGTGTGTGTGTGTGCGTGCGCGTGTGTATATATGTGTGTGTGTGTGTGTGTATGTGTACACGCAAATACATATATGTATGTATGTATGCATGTATGTATATATATATATATACACATACACTCAGTTAGATTTGATTACGATAACTTCCATTAACATCTATATAACCTACTACATCCTTCAATTACGCATTGAAATCCTCGATGCACCAGGTGTCGCCACCAATTCTCACAATCTCATAGTTGGTAATGTAGATTTTATCTAGTAATGTGTAAACGCAAACCTTTTCATACTATTATATACACAGAGTTTAAATTCCGATCCTTGTCTACAAAATTGCTTATGGGAATTAAGAGTAAAAAAAAAATAATACTCTGTGAAATGTCACTGCACAAAACAGTTCATAAATGAATGGAGGTTTTGCCAATGTGAGACTATATATGGCGGCGAGATCCATATATTACTTTCTACAGTCAGTCCGTCCGCCCGTCAGTCGGCTAGTCATTCAGTCCATCCCAAGCCTGTTTGCACGTCTGGCAGTACTTCTCATCTACTTTTGTCGATGGGTTGGTTGTTTTTTTCTGTTTTCCCAGGTTGTGTTGACAGCTTTCCGGTCCTGCCCAACGGTTCCCTGCCATGTGGCCTGTGGTTTTCTCTTCTTTTATCTCCTTCCACTTGTTGGTGTCTATCTTAATGATGTGTTTTTACATACCGACGCATTCTTTGTTCCGTCATCTATAAATCAGTTAGAAATGCACTTGTTCAATGAGACATCTCAAATGATTATTTCTGTCCAATATTTACCAATGTTCATCACATCTTAAGTTCATTACATTCCAATGAGCGAATGTTTAAGTGATCGCTTTACGTGCTCGAAATATCAGCCAAATAACCCTCAACTTGCACTCTACCGTTTTATCCAAAGAACGTAACACTGGAAAATGTTGTTATGGATATAAAAATGATGGGCCGGTCTTGGCTAGAAACATCTTTGAGTATTGGTCTTCTGATCAGCAGTGGACTGGTATTAGACAATGACGACAACAGCAACAGCTAAAGTTAATTAACAACTCTTCAATTTGGAAACAAATCTGAATTTATGTTTTTAATTAATTCATAGGAAAATTGTACTAATATTTCGTATGGTTAGTGTAAAAAATAAATTATTTAGTGTATTTATTGTTCGAAATGAATTGTGTGTCTTTCTACGTATCACTCATTATATTGTTCTATTTTATTATTAGAATATCTTAGAATTATTTATGAGAACAATCTAAACATATACATCACATTTGTATTAAAATAATCCCGGGCGCACTCTAAATAATCCATCGATGAATTAATCTGACATAGAATATTTTATATTGCTAATAGCTATATAATTAATCGAATTAACTTAGCTTAGCATTTGGACTTTAGACTAATCTGCATTTAAAGACAATATTACTAACCTGAAGCAATTTAGTAAAACTTCAGAAACTAATTGTATGATAATTTCAATATCATGGTCACAGCTTTTCTAACTTGCCTCTTTTTGAATGAGAACCGTTTAAACGAGCAAGTGTGACAGCCTACATGTATAGAGCCTATACATATTCGCTCTAACTGCTATAACTAGTAAACACATCTCCCTTAAATCACCCCTATCTTCTTAAAGTTTGTAGGGAACATTGGATAATGTGTTCCATTATACACTGTATCCGGAGCAAAAGAACATGTATCATAGGTCTGCTCGGTAATAGCTAACCTGGGGTTAAACAACAAGTTAGAGATGTAATGCGATTATGTTTGTATAGAATTATGCAGTTTATAATCATGCCTCTCTCCCCCCCCCCTCTCATTGTTTGCCTATCTAGCATGTCTGCAATGATATTTACGGACTGACGTTTTGAATACCTAACTTGATAATTGTACTGTTTATTTAACTGTTTATTTGAATCTGGTCTGTTATAAAATATATTCTTTAAAGAGGAAGTAGCTATATATATGGCTGACAGCCTAAATACATTTTCAGCCAATTAAAATTACAACAGTAAAAACTTAATTCGTTGTACAGTATTTATATTTTGCCCCACTACATTAAGTATATTCGCACAAACTTAACTATATGTTCTTTTTTACGGAAGGCAGCCTTGGTAAGTGTTTCCATGTCGTTCGTGTTACGTAGTATATGCCTTTCAGTATGTTCTTACTTCAGTAACTGGGTTCTCAACACTTTAGAAATAGGACATCATATTTAAACTAATCTCTGTAAGATAAAATATAGTGTTTTATGATATTTCTAGTATGCCCTGATAGCTTGGCTCGAAATTAACACTGCATATACAACATCATACTGTTTTTTTCTTTATAATATCCCTTCTAGTGTTTTCCAGTATTTAGTGTCTGTGTTTTACATGTTTAATTAATTGCAATGTATCCACAGGAAACGGTATATGTAGATATATATTGACAAAACTTTTGACTGAAAAACTTTTCGTTCATTTGATTAAATCTTGCTCTTCTCACTCTTTATTTATATTTTATCTTCCCGAAATCGTATGAATGAACATTCTGGTTCTGGTTTCTATATCTAATATGCTCCTTTATAACATTACTTTTTTTAAAGCTGATAGAACGATATATATATATTTCTATCTTCCTGAAATTTGTTCTCTTTATGTTGTATTTGTTTTCTTTTGACTAGGGCGCAGTCATGGCTGTGTGGTTAAGATGTATATTTCGCAACCACGTGGTTCCGGGTTCGATCCCACTGCGCAGCCCCTTGAGCTATTATAGAAGATAGCAAAAAAAGAGAATCAAATATTAGCATGGTATGGATTGATTACCGAAAAAGTATTTATTTGATAGCATACACACTCTTGAATACTGGAGACATTCTACATAAATAAAACAGACAAAATTATAATGATACATCAATAATGCGTTGCAAAACAGGAAAGCAACAACATCAATAAAAGGCAAACAGAAGGTAATGAAAACAAGCCCTATACGTATAAGGAGAGGAATCTTTCCGGGAAATTCATTATACCCTCTACTCTTCTACCCAGTTCTGACTCGATTAACAAGTATGTTGACTGATACCAACAATGGTTACATCTGATACGTACAAACTACAAACAACATCATCTATATGAATGACTTGAGAATATTTACAACTAAGCATTGTTCATAAATTCCGCCATGATACGAAAATGAGCATGGGTTTACACAAATGTAACAAAGCTACTACAGAAAGACATAAATTAACTAAAACTGAGAACATTAAAATAGACACAGTTACCAATATCAGAGAAGTAAACTCGAACCAACCATAGAGATACTTACGACTACATGAAACTGATGAAATGCAACGCAATAATCGAAGGAGAAAAGCAGAAAGGAGTACTACAGAAGGAATATTCTGATATATAAAACAATGAACTGAATGCCGGAAATAATATAGGGTGTATAAATACTCTAGCCATCCGAGTTAGAAACTACGGCTTCAACACAATAAACGTAAAGTTAAATGAATTGAAGATCTCACATAAAAAACAAGTTACTAACACAGATTGGAAGCCACCACCACAATTAATCTGACACATATAGAATATACCTACCTTCCGTGCAAGGAGGGTGTAGTTCCATACAAATCGAAAAGTACTGCAAAATAATAACACTGGAATAGAAAAAGTAGGTTTGAAGCAAGCAAAGAGAAACTGATTAGTGTAATAAAAAAGTATGAAAAGAACAAAACGTTTCTCGCTATATATAAGTAAATAGTATAGTATAAACTGGAATCTAACTATACTTAAGAGGATAAAGACAAAATACAAATTCTAAACAGAATTCCAAAATATACTGAAGAAACATTGGATAGAAATAACCCTACACAGTCAATACACCACAGGAGTCGAGAAAGAGGAATTAAGCCGCAGTGAAAGCAAACGATGACTCAAAACCTCTGTGCTAAAATCAGTAACGGTAGTTTCTTATTATAGATACACGGGACTAATACATAACTACAAAATAACTGCAAAATTAAAATAATGAAAAATGTTAATATCAAGTGCAGACTATGCAACAAGTACAACGAGGAGCTTAACAACATTATCTCTGAGTGCCCAGTTATTGTCAAACCGCGTACATTGGAAGACAGCTTCGAATCAGCAGTTACGTCCACAGAGCAATGTACCGACAGTTCACCGTGAAGACGGATAAAATGTGGTATAAACATGAAACAAACACAATAAAGACCCCCAAACTGTTCACACCTGTCTTGGACATGTCTATTCAGCCAGAGTGGTAGGGGATCAATGCAGATGATTCATATATAATAATGAAGGACTGGATTGTACATTGAGAAACAACTGAATGCTTTCTCACCAAAACATAACTCGAATGTGTAGAATCTTTTAAATTACAAGGGCCTTGAAATTGAAATAACCAGGACTGTGGTGCATACACTTAAAAACACTATCAATGTTACTTGGAGTACTAGTTATGATGAAAACACCCCAGAAATTCCATACAAATCATACCAGGGCTAATAACGTTGAACACAGTCTAACAGATAGCCCTCCTACGCACAGTCCACAACCTACTCAGGAACCTGCTATTCAGTAGCGAAACACCAACAGAATACGTTCTGCAATAAGCACATACACTAAATAATAACCACCCAATAAATTAAGAGAACTCACACAATACATACTCTACGGAATCACCATCAAAATATACCATAACACATACTCTATAAAATCAGCACTCAATGAAATTACGCAGCACATACTCTTAAATAATTGATCACTGATAATATATCTCACACGTCTCAACATTTTACATAGTGGCAACCCATTAATATACCACAGCTAACACAGCACATAATCGAAACAATGAACGTCCGACACTAAAACACACAAGAAAGGAACAGCATATGAGAAACACACACATGACTGAAAAAACAAAAACAACACGTATTGCACATACTCTCCACAGTAGACGAAACACAAACAATAACACAAGAAACAACAAACCAAATCCTAGTACAATCCAAAACTGATGTATGTTACAACGTTTTTGTCAATTTACAGTAGTTCATAAATTTGTAAGTTCTTTGTTTCACCAACAGTCAATCTATTGCATGTTCTACATAATTGGAGCACATCTTCAGGAAAATGTGCACCTGATCCTTTACTAGATGTTCTTGCGAGTCGTTGGGATCAGCTATCATTTGGTAACTTCGTAAACGAATCACTGTATGTATACTTCATACATTTCCAGGAGGTGTTGTGCTCCCCTGCACACGTTGAACTCGTCATTTGTGGGGGGGGGCAATTTTCAGTTTATGATTCATTTTCCTTTTTTTACTCATTTCATTGGCCTCGACAATCAACTAGTAACCATCTTTTCATCGTCTCAAGAAGATCTGGTGATGCGTCTGGCAATGAACGCGAGTGAAGAGCCCTTGTCGTTAGTTTATGGGACTGATGAGAAGACAACCCTTCTGCTATTGCCGTGGCCTAAACCGGAGATGGTTTGCGAACAGCAGTGTATGTTTCCTGCCGTTGTCTTGATGAGTTTGCTGTTCCCTTCAGCTCTTAAATGCCCATTACTGTTAAGTGTGTATCAGCTGAGCTTTTTACCGTACACTGCCATCTTCACTGATCTTCTTTCGGTATTCTCGACGAGGTTAAGGTTTCCATTAACCCTGTCTTCTTCGGAGATCATTGTGAGTTCGATGTCTACACCAACCCCTCTCCATGACATGTCTTTTCTAGTCTCTTCGGCACTCACCACGTGCCCGTGCTGTGCCACAAAAGTGACGAAGAGCCATCCGTCAACGTCATCGTCAATATCCTTCTCCATGATCCTCGTGTTGTGTCATCCCAAGTATTGTGTGGCTAACGTATGGACATGTTTATGATGCACCAGCTAGGTCTGCATTATCGTCCCGTCCTCAGTTTTGAAAACCAGGTGTACGACCCTATATAAACCCTACCCTGACCGATGAAGGAGACATGTCCCTATACATCGGCCAGGTCTAACCCCAGCTGGTTGCTTTGAGGGCATATGAAAAGCCCTTGTTTTTAAAGATACATGACATTCCTACTTGTGATTTTGGATAAATACCACAGGTAAAGGGGCATTTCCATGGTTACTTATCTCTGTCACACATATTTCTTCTCTACTATGTTGCTCATGTTCATTCCTTTCGTATCACCTCAATTCTAGTGAAATAATTGCTGGCAGTCCCGTCGGTGTTGAACAAAACGACAGTTTCACTCATTAAAATGAATTTGTTTTTTTGTGTTTGGCAAAATATGTGCATGCTGTTTTTGTTGCTGTTGTTGCTGTCATTGTTAAGGGTATCGTTGTAATCGTTGAAATTAACGTTTCTATAACTCTTAAAGACATTACTTCAATATACAGTGTATGTGTTTTTCTGTGAAATAAATTAGTTGTTGAATTTCTTGTTATTGCTCTTCTTGTTCATTTAACTATTTATGAGAGAAAGTACTTCTGGGGTAGATATTCCAAGCGTTCTGAAACGCTCCTTGCTGAAAATTATCTATAATTAAATTATCTAAAATTAAATTACCTAATAGTTCTTCTTCAGTTATACTTGGTAAAATCTCCAACATTGCTGAACCGAATAGGCACATCTCCCAGCAACATTCAGAAGAAAAAAAAGAAGAAAAAAATACTACTACTACTACTACTACTACTACTACTACTACTACTACTACTACTACTACTACTACTACTACTAATAATAATAATACTAATAATAATAAGTAAAGTTGTTGTGCGACATCCCTATATAAACCGAAAGAATAGAACACAACAAGCCGGATAGTGTAGTCGTCGATAAGAAGTACAAATTATGTGATATAATCGACGTGGCATGCCTATTCGACACCAGATTAAAAGGTAAGGAAAAGGAAAAAGTAGAGTAGTATACTTACTTGAAGTATGAAAACCTCACGTTCTGTAACAGAGACGTTAACAAGGTCATGATACAGTCGATCATTATTGGGGCCCTGGGAACAGTGAAAACAAATCTGAAAACAAACCTCAAAAGACTTGATCTTAACCTGGGAGTAGAGACAGTGAAAAAAACATGTCTACTAGGTTCAGCAAGAATTATCCGGAAAGTCATCAGTATACAGTTAAAAAAACAAACCAAAAAAACGTTTATGCAGAAGGTAGAAAATGCTCCTTACCCTAGACCACGAGTTGTGGTTCGATAGGGAGCATAATTAAACCGGATAAAACACTGATTCCGTCAAACAACATAATATAATAATATCAACAACAACGATAATAATAATAATAATAAATAATAATAGTAATAATAATAATAATAATAATAATATTATTATTAATAATAATAATAACAATATTAATAATAATAGCCTCAACTGAGTACACTAAACGCCCTGATAGATTTGGTCAGTATTTGCACTGGATCATTAGCCGCCAGCATGGGCTCCCATATGAGAAGAACTGGTGGGAACATAAGCCGGCCAAAGTAGTAGAAAATATAGACATCACCGTTATGTGGGATTTTTTTATTGAAACTGATCGAGCTATTCAGGCTAGTAGAACAGATATTGTGGTGAAAAATCGCATACACAAATCATGTTTGATCATAGATATGTCAATCCCAGTAGAATGCAACACCTCCCTGAAATTATTTAAAAAGTTAAGTAAATACAAGGATCTTGTAATAGAGTTCTCAAACATGTGGCATCTAAAAACAACCACTGTACCTCTGTTCATCGGAGCTTTGGGGATGATATCAAATGGCGCTCTTAAACACTATGATAAAATACCAGGAAACCCAAAAGCATCATAATTACAAACAAATGTTATCATGGGTACTGCCCACATTCTAAGAAAAACACTGTCAACCTGAGAATATTTGAATTTTTTAAAATATTACAAACTTTTTAGACTGTCAATTCGTAAATATTACAACAAACTTTTAATGGAATCTTAATTCTCAGTATTTAGTATCTGTTCCCTGAAATATATCATTGCTACTCATAATAAACACCCACATTAAGACGTCTAACTTGCTATTTATTGAGGTCTCTGGGTGAGACTTGGAACAGCTCGTATAAAACAAAGCAATATCAAAACATAATAATAATTATTATTATTTCTAATATTGACAGGGGGACAGACATTTTAGGGGAGGGGTAATTCGATTAAATCGACCCCAGTACTTGACTGGTACTTTGGTTATCGACCCCAGATGGATGAAATACAAAGTTGGCCTCGGCGGGGTTTGAACTAAGAGCGTAGCGAGTCGGAACGAGAACCGCATGGCATTATGTCCGACGCGCTAACGATTCAGCCAATACACCTCCCAGTAATAATAATAATAATAATAATAATAATAATAATAATAATAATAATAATAATAATAATAATAATAATAATGATTT
>JAOPJM010530008.1:0-10227 GCA_027124095.1 Muusoctopus leioderma
AGTGTACTGGGTGCATTTTATTGTGGCACCAACACTAGAGAGGATACCCAGGCTGAAAAGTCCTCTACTCTACAGATAGATGTATTAAATTTAGTATTAAATTGATTATAAGACGTTTGATATCTAATATATCTGTGTATTTGCATACATGTACAAAAATAAACCCCATGGCGACAATTAAATTCTAATCATTATAATATAAAAGAAACATGGATACAACTAAATAGCTGATAGTTCTCAAAGAATCAAAGTTGGATGACAAAAAGATATACTTAAATACATTTTATATTTAAACACTCAGCATTATAAAAACCAAACACAAAAATATACAGAACAAATGTGCCATTGTAGGTTAATACATATATATCATCAAGCATTGTCATTACAATCATTGGTTTATAAGCCCCCCCCCCCACTCCATACTGGTATGAGTTGAAGAGGTCGGCAGAACAAATTGTGTTCTGGTATACAATTTTCTTGTGAAATATAAGTCACAAACATAGAAGAGCTACAATGACTGGACAGAAATAAACTTCATAGGGATCCATTGGATATGTAGTGTCAGTTTAGGAGAAAGAGTGAAGCACAAGTGAATTAAGGCAGTTACACTGCTATGCATATGTAATGTGAAGGGATGACACATGCTGGATGAAAAATACAGTAAGGTGACAATGGAGGGTACCTGAAGTAAAGACAGTCTAAGGAAGACCTGGGGAGAATACATGAGGTCAGTTCAAAGAATTCTGAGCCTAGCAAGGGAGATGACATAAGTATCAAAATGATTGGATATATGCTGGGTAGCAAATCTGTTCAACAAATGTCAGCATGGAAAAACAAATGTTAAAAATAATGATGCTGGCGATGTTATTATTGTCAGCATCATTATTTTTAACATTTGTTTTTCCTTTTCTAATACAACAAGCTATCTTCATCAGAGATATGTATTTTCCCAAAATGTATGGTTTATAAATATAGATTTATAGTAAAAAGAATTGCTATATACGTAAACTTGTCTATAATTTGTTCTATTGCTCTTACATATTTCAAGCTATCTTTTATAATATACCTCATCTGTTTGGCTATATCATCGGAAAAGAAAAAATTCTTTAATTATAATGTAATTTATTGATTACTACAGCCTAGGAGATAGGTGTTGTCAGATTCAATGAAATATAATGTAATGTAATGCAAAGCAAATAAATTCTTAGTAATTTTGAATTAAAAATAGAAAAAAAAAGAATAGAAAAGTAAACAAAATAGATGCAGTCCAGTGGCTAAAACTAAATATCTAGCTTAACTTGATATAGAGGTAGCATCCCACAAGAAATAATCTAGCATTTTACATTTTTCAATGTTGAAGATGAACAGATGATAAAAAGGGATTTTAGGAATCTCATCAGAAACTGGATAATTTAAATAAAATCTATAACATTTGGTTAGATAGCTAAAGTGCAGAGTAAGGACACAAGAGTGGAGTACAATTTATTGAATTGAGCAGAGGGAGACAGGGAAGAAGTGTGAGAGATGGAGAGAGATTTTCAGTATTGTATTACCATGTTCAATAAAAAAGGAAAATGTATTTTTATTTATCACCAAATATACCTTATTTTTTTTATTTGATGCCCACAGCCTTTTTAAGCTCTGCTAGACTAAGAAATAGGAGTAATTAGATGAGGTTAGTTCACCTAACGTATGTTTTGAACTTTTGCAAATTTGTAGATGAAGGGAATAGCAGGTCAGGAGTTTCAGAGGGTTGTTGATCTGGAGAAGACGGATTGAGAAAAGTGTTTAGTACAACATCTAAATAAGTGAAGGTAACAATCTAAGATTTTAGAATCCAAGTCCAGCCTAGAAATACAATTCTGATTTGCAAGACAGCTATGGAATACAAAAAGCTGCAGGGCATTTAGAGATGGAAAATAAAAGTTCAATCAAAGCCCTTTTAGTTTTATATTAAATCTACAAGATGACCAGCTGAACAAAACAGAAAATAGCTACTATTAGTTGGTCTGGAAAAAATGATTCACCTATAAATGATAGTCATACATTTTAGAAAAACAAGTTTCTATTGTTAAACTGAGTGCTAAATTTTATTTTGATCTATAAAATTTAAGATATCATGTAAGAGATTTATTTGCATCTATCATACAGGCAGTCTCATATTACCAAACTGTTACAATTATCACACCCAACTATTTTTTAATAAAAATATGCAGACAACCAGCTGATAGTGTACAACTTATTTCACTTCAGTTTCTGGAAGTTTTCTGCTCCCATTCTTGTGTTTTAATGCAATGCAACACCACCCTCTTGAAATATACTCTATACGACATCAAAGAAAGACATTTTCCATTTGAAGCTGGCAAATTAAGAAAAAAAACCTACAAATAAACAGAGATAGATAGTTATCTGAGTAGTTATACAAAGCACAAATGGAAAAATAAGCGTATTTAATATGCAAAAGAATTGCTGATAAATGTTTATTAACACCGAAGGGAGAATTCTAATAGTGTTTTAAGACAAATATACAAAATATGGAAGAATATTTGATGACATGTAGCAGTCACTGATATGGCCTTGAGAAACAACTTCAGTAGAATTTATTAAAAAAAAACAAAAAACGATAAAGATTAACCCAAAATTTGGAATGGCCAACATAATTAGTTTATGTCAATTAAAAAGGATATACAATTACATCATAATGATGATGATCATTAATATGATGGGGATAATAATGAAGCCCCAAATGCCACTGTATTCTCGCAATCAATCTTATTACTACCTGAAGGTAAATGATAGAAATTTCTCCTAGTTTGCAAAATGCCATGAACCTCTTCATTGAAGCCTATGCCTGCAGATTGGTAAGAGCTATGTTTCCATAATAAGAGATGCTAAGTGGAATTATAGATTCATTTGCAACACAAACATCAACAAATAACAATGAGTTAACAAAGGAGCTTTTATGCAGTTGCTCGATCTGTTAGAAGTAGCAACCAAATCTCCCATAAATCACATCCTACCATCTTAAAAATGGAAGGACACTGGCATTCCATCTATGACACATGATCATAGATGGAATGCCAGGCAAATGATAGAAAGTAAATACTTCTGTGGATTGCACCACGTCATTTGACCAATTACCTACATTCCATAGGTCTGCTTGACCAGAATGCAGCTAAACAACAACAACAACGACTAGTAGTCCAGCACCTTAAATGACCAGGTACTGTAACTATTCTCAGCTACTATTATTGCTATATACATCATAATTATGTTTTAGTTATTATTCTAAAACTGTTTATTACAATACCTCACTATTTGACTGTGAATAATTCAGTAAATTGCACATTGACTTAAAGGTTATCATAGATTAAGTAGGTGTTTCTGATCACAAACATTTCCATAGCAACAGTGGAGAGATTAGATAACATCTGACAGTAAGAGAAGCAATGGTAAAAAAGAAAAAAGAAAAAGGAAAATAAAAGTAGTAGTCCAAAACACCAAACACCTACATTTATATATGCAGTAACAGGCACTGGCATGGTTATGTGGCTAAGAAGTTCTCTTTGCAACCACATGGTTTGGGGTTCAATCCCACAGCATGTCACCTTGGGCAAGTGTCTTCTACTATAACCTTGGGCTAACCAATGCCTTGTGAGTGAATTTGGTAGACAGAAACTGTGGAAGCTCGTCGTGTGTGTGTGTGTGTGTATGTATGTGTTTGTATTTGTCACTCTCGGTATCTGTCTCAACACTGCTTGAGAACTTGTGCTTGTTTGTTTATGTCCTGTAACTTAGTGGTTCAGCAAATAGAGACCGATAGAATAAGTCCCAGACTTAAAAATAAGTATTGGCGTTGATAAGATCAACAAAAAACCCTTCAAGGTAGGACCCCAGCATGGCTGCAGTCAAATAACTGAAACCAGTAAAAGAGTATATATGTAAAAGAATAAACATTGCCTAGATTCAAAATGAGAGAAGGTATTTTTGGTAAGGGGTAAAATGGGGCTGGTAAGTAAAATCCAGCTTGGTTTCTAGTTATCAAAATTTAATGGGATGTACACAGAAAGGTGCTAAGTAAAACGATTAAGTTTAATTTTTCTCTTCTCATACAAACATCAAGACCTCAGCATTTATAAATTATTTACTCATATCATAACTCAACCAACTTCCAAGTCGGCCAAGTGCATTGATCAAATAACATTCTCTTTATCTCATAGCATCTATCCTCTCTTCTTCAAACTATCTTTAGTAATTTAAGTAACAAAAATCTTCCTATGTTACACATCATAGTATATTTTTCTTCTATATTTCACTACAAGCATTAAGATGAGTGTCTAGCTGTTAGACTTTATGGCAGAAAAAATGAAAGAAATGCACTATTTTAGTTTTTTTGTAAGCATGCTAAATATATTTGTCTAATCTACAGAATTGTTTTAAATATTATGATACAAATTCCAAGGTTTTTCTTTCATATTTCTAGAATAATGTATTGAACTATTTTACTAAACTTAAAATGGGAATCTATTAATCAATCAATCTACCTGTCTGTCTCTCCCTCACACACACAGGTATATATATATATATATATATATATGAAAGAATCGACCAATAGTTGGGAGTGGACGTTTTGATACAACCATTATGTTGTGCCTCAAAGGAAGACACATTACTTACTATGCTTAATTTAGTTTGCTTAACTAGAAAATAAGTGCAACTACCATTACTGTTAAATATTATGGAAAGACATGAATGTTCATATACAAACTGTAAACAAACAAACATTGATACAAATTTATTAAGAAAAACAAAAACAACTAACTGCAACCATCGCAGTTAAAAGTTGTTGATCATTAGGATATTACAAAAAGGAACAGGTAACAAAATCTGCAATCTTAGACAAAAATTTAACATTAGGATTTGATCATTTTAGTTGTATCTAGAGCAAATAACAAATGGAATATTATAATTTAAATAAACAAAAGAAAACCTGAAATTGTGTCAAAATAAAAATAGAAAAAAGAAACAACAAAAATCAAAGCAAGACACAGCAGGCTATTACATACTCCTCCCCAACACACGAGAAATAATAGTGCAGAAACATGTATACAGTGATTAATATAGTATGGTTTTTGATTGGTTTAAGATGGGTTATGTAAATAGAACACAGTCAAAATCAATACACAGAAATGAAATAAATATGTGGGGATATTTCAAATGAAATTTATCAAAAGTTTTTTTTTTTTAATGATTTCATTTGTTTATATATTCGTTTTTAGCTATTAGTAATGAATGAATAGTAATAAGATTTATAAAGTGCTGCAAGTGCTTTAACCCTTTCGTTACCATATGTCTTATGAAATACACTACCTATGATTTTCAATGAATTTTGAAAATAATCAAACCTTTAGAGGGATTTAGTAAAATAAATAACTTTCTTGTTATTAAGTTGGTGTCTGGAACATAACTTAACAAAAAGGTGTTACATAAAATTATAATGGAAGGTTTAAATTTAAATATGAACACTTTAAAACAAATGGGTTTTTAAAAATTATAGAACCAAGGGTGGTTTGGTATCAAAAGGATTAAGTTAGAAAAGCTAGACAATAGCACCAGGAAGATATAATAAATTAAAGTTAAACATGTATCAAGGAACAGTGACTGATGTGACTGACTTGCCATGCAAAAAGGAAACAAAAAAATACAGAATAACAGGTGTTTGGTGTAACATTTGAAGAAATCAATCAAACTAGACAACTGGAGATCAGCAGGATGGGTATATCAATATCTTGTGGTGTAGGAAAGGAAAAAAACAAAAAAAACGTAACATCTACAGTTTAAAACTGATGCTATGTTCAGTATAAGTTTTGGTATGTTGTGAATATAATGGAATTAAAAAATCGTAACAGATGAAAACATTTACATACTATTAATACAATTTTGGATGATATTGTCTTATTAATATTGAGAGGTGAAATTTTGCATAGAAATCTTTGAAGTTTCACAATTGAAAATATTGATTAGAAGATAGATTGCAACTTTCTGATGCTTGACCTAGTGATGCCAGCATAGAATTACACATATCAAGCTTGGAGATAATCAAGTGAGTTTAAGTGAATAACTCAGATACTTTGTAGCATTAATAATATGCATTTTCTTTTTTTTTACCAAAAATAGTGAAAATGCCATAGATATACAAATAAACTTGGAAATACTTATTTGAACTGATTATTCTAAAAGGTAGCAAAAATTAAAAAAATAATACTTTCTTTATTGGCAACAAGGACCTATACATTCAATACAAGACACTACTACAAAAGGGGTTACAAGATGTGTGGAGATGTACACACACACATTTGCATCGTTCTCTTCTAGGGTCAGCATTAGATCAAACAGGTCAATGTTCTACTTTTGTAAATTTCAAGGATGGATACCTCTTCAGGATGGACTTTCATTGTCTTATTTGCCTTCTATTTGGGCTTATTCTTTTTTTGTTCCTGCCTTCTCTTTCTTTTCTTGGTAGTTTCACACACTTCTCCAATCTTTATTTCCACTTCGACCATTCCTGGAGCTACAACTGGTGGTCTTTGGAAATTGCAGCAGTAGCCAACATCTTCACCTCTGGGGCCTGTTGTTCTTGCTGCTGCAGTGTGCCATCCCCCCTTTTCTTCTGGGCAGAAGGCCCTTACTACCACATGTATAGCAACTGGGCCTTCTGCTCTGCACCACCAGTCTGACTGACCTTTTCTCTGCTCCCTCAATGGGGTACAGCTCCTGAATGAGCATACAGACCCTGCCCGATCACATTGTTGTAGGTCACCTCTGCACTCACCATATGCCCGTAGTGTTGCACAAAGGTGGCAACAAGCCAAGGGTTGACATCTGTACCAATATCTCTGGCTATAATTCTGGTATTTATGAGTCCCATGCATTGTGGCAACAGCTTGTGAGCAGGTATGTGGTGCACCAATTCTACCTATCTCTTTACCTTGTCCTCGGTTTTAAAAAACAGGTACATGCTTCCCATATGCTCTATTTCGGTCAATGGAACACACATTTTGCCACACATTGATCAGGTCTTCCTCCAACTTTTCCTTCGAGAGCATATAGCTCTTCTGTTTTTTGAAAAACAGAGGTACATTACCTCCTTCCGTGCTCTTTTCTGGATGAACTTGTTGGGCAAGGAGACACTATTTTGTGACATACCTCGCTCACTACTTTTTCCTTTTGTTTGAGCTGGCTCAAATCGAGTAACTGCCTTTTTTTCCACAATGTTAGCAAATGATGAAAGAATGTTGTTATCGTTTGTTTTTGCATATTTTTTCTTTTAAAATTATTTTTCTTTCCAACACTGTTCTTTTTTATATCCTCTATTGGGCATATTTATTTATGCTAGTGCTACCATCACTGTAACACACACCTCTTCCTACTACTTCTGAGGCAGCCAACTTGCAATGTGTAAATATTTGCAGATGTCTAAAACAGTCTTTTCCTCTACCCCAGGTAATGGAGTAGACGACCGGTTTTTTCGAAGTCCCTTAGTGATAAAAGTAACACACAAAAAAAAAACTACTTTTCGTATGTTAATTCTAGAAAAAAAAATATCTTCTACACAGAGTTCTGTAAAATGTGACTGTTCACAGCGAACAAGAATAATAATTCTTTCACTTAATTTGCTACAAGGACCCATACATGCAATGCAAAACATGTTACAAAGGGGATACAGGACACAATAACAACATTCTTTCATCATGATGATAATCTGCCAACTAGGTAAGGTGAAGGCACCCTATGACCCCCAACCAACTTCTAATCTAGGTACTTCAACCTGGTACATGAGTGTTTCTGGTCAGGTAAGGTGAGAAGCATTTCATGTCCTCTTGGCTGCACACATTCAGCCGTGCATAGAGTATTTCCATGGTTTTTATTGATAGTCTATCGTTTTAGTGTTCTCTAAATTTGGATCTCCTCAATCAACATAGTATTTCTTTCATCTACCTTCAGGTCATGTAGTAGATCCATCAGATCCTAGTTGTTGATTCGGACAATACAACCATGAAACTCAGGCAGTCTTTGTGTGGGGGGAGGGGGACTGGCGACAACTCCTCTCTCTGTCTCACTCACTTGCTTTTAGTCTAGGCTCATTTTTTTGTTTTTTTACCCTTCTTTGATTTTGTTGTTTTGCTGTCCCTGACAGTTTGCCACTTCTCTTCATTTCCTCCCCATCATTACCTCTCCCATGATAATTTTTCTCCCTGATAATTTTTTGACCCATGTCCAGTGTGTTCCTCTGGCTTGCAATGCTCGTAAAAGATGTACTGTTGTTGTTGTCTTTATTTTTAAAATTTTGGCTATTGCTACTTTGTCTTGTATATTTGTCAAAGTGTAAATGTCTATGTTTACAGCTGTGTCTGGGGCTTATTCGTTGCTACCACATTTGTGGCTAGCACTTATTCCTACTCCCCCAGAGCTGGCCATATTGAATTACCAGTAAACAAGCACAATGGATGTTTGCTAAAATATATTAAATGTCTAAGATGAACTTTATTTTTCTACTTCAGGGTAATGGGGTGATGCTCAAATGTCCTAAAGCCTTTTGTTGGCAAAATAAACACCACCAAAATATTTTTTTCATGAAGTGAGCATGGTAAGATCCAATTCTTCTCCTGAGCTCTGTCACAGGTGTCTGCTCATTGCAAAGAACAATAATAATAAATCTGATATTATCATAAAAACCAAACCAAAATTAACAAAACAATGAAGAAAGTGATGTTATAAGGACCCCAATATTGTTGAAATAATATACATTTGTGTAAATGAGGTGAGCATGTGGGGAAAATAAAATAGAGTGGAATGAACTTTTGAATACAAACAAAACTATCCCAGTAAGTACAACTGACACTTATATGTATTACTATTATTACACATAAAATGTACTGTTTAAATAACATGCATACCAAAATAAGGAACAACAAACACTCTGAACAAACAAGACAAAATGAAACAAACTTTTCAATACAAACAAAACAAATCAAAACAATCAAACTTAAAAAATAAACCCAATTTAAAAACCAATTCACTATATCCATAGATAAATCAATCAGCAACAAAAACAAAACCAGTTGAGTTATGATGTATAATGAATTTCGTAGTGAGGGTATTGCCATCACAATAGGAAAATAATGTAACACGTGGTTCAGAAGTGGGTCCTCTGAAAAGGTTAACTCCGAAAAGAAAGGCCCATCATCTTACTGCTAGCATCCAAAATAAAAACAAATTTAAAAGAGAATGTTGGACCAATGAACACTACGTTGAAGTCTTACATTCCTATTACACATCAACACTATATCCAACACACACAAGCACTATAAGAGATATATGAGCTGTGGATAAAAGAAAATTGAAGCCCACCAGACTAGAGTATGGTACCCTGCAAAGGCATTCTCAAGATTGACGGATGCTAGTATAGTGGCTTCCTCTTAGCTAAGAACTTCTCTTGTAGTTGTCTCACTAAGAAGAGGGCATCATCGGTACCCCATCCTGGCAGAAACTCAAACTGCATCTCATCTAAGCTAATTACCCACCCAAAAGAATTTGTACCTGTGTTCCTTGCCCATGAGGAATGTGTAGCATACTCATAAAATAGATGGTAATAAAATATGAGTATATCAATGCAATAGTTATCATATCAGATAGACGTGTTTTTAAAATATGAAAGGGGAAAAAAAAAGAATCAAAAAGCTCTTAGAAATAACTTTTAAAAAACTCCCAAGAATGCATGCTTGTTTGTTTCCTAAATAATTTTAACTGAGCATGTTTGACTAAAACACGAAAACAAAAAATTCCACAACAATTAACATTTATCATTTCTTCTTTTAAGATTTAGGTTTCATTTTATGTTTATCTAAAAAACAATTATTATAGTAATGGAGTGGTGGTAACTTTTCAGTTCATAGAATTTTCGGCCTGGATTTATCATAGCAAAAAAAAAGAAGACAATTTCTATCCCTTAATCTTAAGATACAAAACCATGCAACTGGAGAAATTAAGGATACAGAGAATGAAAATACAAATAATCCTAAAGAGTCAGCTAGAAAAAAACTTGATAAATTAGAAAAAACCCCAAAAAAACTTGTACTATTTTACTATTTAGTCTCCAAGACATTATCTGAAGTTGAAGATTTCTTAATGATTTGAAGGGGGGGGGGGGGGGGGGGGGGGGGGGGG
>JAOPJM010530017.1:0-10226 GCA_027124095.1 Muusoctopus leioderma
CACACACACACACACACACACACACACACACACACACACACACACACACACACATATATATATATATATATATATGCGCATATATGTATGTATATGGTTGTGTGTTTACATATACATGTGCGAGTACACACACAAACACATACACACACATATAAATGACCCGCAGAGTCGAATTAAGATGTGCCTTGTGAGATTCATGTGTCTAGTTGCCACATAAATCGTTCCTAGCTATTTTAAATTTCCCAACTAAACAGCATTCCCAGTTGAGCACTCTGGGGTTATTTTCACTACCTCAGTAAGACGGTATTTTTTCGGTTCTATATAAAGGCACTTACTTTCACCCCCTTGTACGTTCCGGTCGCTTTATACTCAACCCTTCGTGGCTGATTGCTATAAATAGCCGACTGCTGCTTATAGCAGCCAGCCTCTTTAAAGATCGGCTGAAGAAGTGAATAATCGCAGACATTTCTAGACGGGCCGAAAGATTTACTGTAAGGTAAATATACACATTCTTTTATATGAATTTATTCAAAATTTATTCGAGATTCATTCTTAACGTTTATTTATTTCCCTTAGACATTGGTCATAGCCCCAACTAATTTGTAATTCGTTGTTGAGCACTGCCAGTGAATACATGCCACGATTAGACAAATTAGGTTGTACCTTGTGCGGTTCAGGTCTATCTAGTTACCACATAAATCACTCCTAGGTATTTTAAGATTCTCAATTAATATCTTTTCCTAGCACGGTAAGACAGAATCATTTCGGTTATTTGCAATCACATTCACCGTGTTCCCTTGTATGCTCTGGTGGCTTTGCATTTAACCTCTTTTGGCTAACTGCTATTTCAGGAAACTACGTCTTTCCACACCGGCTAAAGCAGTGAGTAACCGTAGCGATATCTAGATGTTGCGGAAGGTTTACCGTAGGGTAAATATTCACATATTTTCATCATATACTTTTCATATATATATATATATATATATTGCACACCGGTCCCACCTACTCTAGGGTCCAGCGGGAGCAACGTCCTCTTTTCGCCCTCGGTACCGCGCTCCCGTTCGGCCTTAACTCACCGCCGCTCCTCCTCTGACATCCACACCTATACACACACACAACCCCTGTCCCCCACCGGACAAACACATACCACGACCTACACCTCCCACACACCCGCCACCATACACATACACCTACACACACACTCTACCCCTGCTCCCCACCTCACACACACATACCACGACATACACCTCCCACACACATGCCACCATACACACGCACACACACACCCACACTCACACTACTTTTACACCCACAACACCACTTAGCTCCCCCTCTTGTTCTTCACAGACCTCCACCCACACACAACACGTACACACATACCCACACCCCTACGCCCACCACACATACCACACACCCACACATATCACACACACACGCACACACACACACATACGCACACACATACCCACGCACACACACGCACACGCTACACACCCACACACACACATACACACACACATACTCACACATACACTACACATGCACCCACCCACCTACGGACGCACACACACACATACACTACGCACACACACACACATACACTACAAACACACTACACAGGCACATACACGAACACGCACACACCAACACACACACACACACATACGTACGCACACACACATACGCACGCACACTCACACATACACACACATCTACACACACATATGTACCTCACAAAGAGAGATATGATCACAAGTGCACACACAATCAATTATAAACACACGCAAACAAATATATGAATCTATACACACATCTATACACAAACATTCATCTACATAAAGATTGAACAGCGAGTAAACGATGTACAAGAGGTTTGACATCATAAACTGATTTTTTTATTCTTTTTAGAATGTTTCTGTACCTCCCGCCAACACTCTTATGTAACTATCCGTGTTACTTTTCTCTCCCACTATCATTACAACTCTTAGTCTTTCTATATCGCTTTTCTTGACTCATCTCTGTTTTACCCCAAGGAGACATTTTGGTTCATGGGATATTCTGGGATGGATTTGGAACTTTGTGCAAAATTTTGTACAGATTCGTTGAGTAATGGCAACATTGTTTCAACACAAACCAGAAAACTTTGACTCTTATGATGTAATAGATTTCTCCATCATTTTCAACGATGAGTGTTCCATTGTTCAATCAATGGAACAGCCTACTCATTGAGTTAACGTGTAAACAACTGAGCATTCCACAGACACATGTACCCTTAATGTCATCCTTCATCCTCAGGCAGAATTAGTGTGACACAGTGTGACAAGGCTGGACCTTTGAATTATCCGTACAATCTATCCAACGGGCTTCTGCACAGTTTCCGTCTACCTAGATTCACTCACAAGGCTTGGGTCGACCTGAGGCTATGGTAAAGACACTTACCCAAGTTGTCATGCGGTGGGATTGAACCTAGGACCTCGTGATTGCGAAGCAAGCTTCTTAACTATTCGGCCATGCTGCGTCCACTTGACTCTTACAGTATAGAAGGTAAATAAACCATTAATATGTGTACTGTTTTACATTCAATTTTTCCATGCTAGCATGAGTGAGGTGGATTATATATATTTGTATATTAATCTAATTAGGATATTATTAGCCTAATTGATTTTACAGCTTTAAATAGCTAATAAATACTCAATTGCAAAGTAAGAATCATAAATATAATGAATTAGGTAGCTAGAAGGCAAGAGATTAACATGTCTTACATACAAATAAAATGGACTCCAATAAGTTTGTTGAAAGGTGGGTGAGAGTGGCGAAAATGGCAAGAGTGGGTGGGACTGCTCTGAGCATGCACCTGTAGGTCAGAGATGTTTCATTTGGGAGAAGGCACTTGCCTTTGGTGCTCAGGGTGATCTTGGATCTGTGGGGTTCCTTGACTGGCCCTAGATGGAGTTCCTCCTGTATCAGGAGGACTGCATAACCATTTATTATTTGTATACTATGTATCTCATCCTTTTTTTTTTCATTCAGTTTTATGTAAACCCCAACATTTTATGTCTGTCCTTGTAATAGTCCCCCATCCGTCACTCCTGTGGCAAATAAAAGCAATCATTATTATTATTATTATAATTAAAGTAAAGTTATCCTGCCGAGGTTAACTTTGCCTTTCATCCTTCAGAGTTTGATAAAATAAATTGCCAGTCAAGTACTGGAGTTGTTGGCCATGTGCCTATGTTAGAAACAATTATTATTATTGTTGTTGTTATTATTATTATTATTATTTTGACTGTTCCACGGTATTGGTGTTGGAACCAGTTTAATTATAGTCCCCACTGGACCACAACCCGTGGTCTTGGGTGAGAAGCATTCTTGTCTTTTCTACTGTGTGTTGAGGACTTTCCAGGTGTTATTCTTATTATTACTCTGTCAGTTTTGGGGGGTTTTTTTAACTTTCTTTCAAAACTGTCAAGTCTTAACAAATGCCTTATACAGAAAGTACTTTTCTAAGTATATGAGCTGTTCCACTGAGCTGTTCCACTGAGTGCAGATTTTTGGAGCACACACATGTCTGTCCTGATGTTCAACCATTTCAGGTGGTATGATAGTTTTTGGGGGTTGAACCTAATGCTCTGATAATAACTGGCACAACTTTCACTTTTGCTGCTGGACATACCCACATTCTTGATATTTCTACTTTTAATTCAGCCTATTTTGAGATCTTTTCTACTTCTTTGTCTGCAATGTTTTTGCCAAGAAATTGCAACGTCTATTATAAGGCATTCTCTTTTTTTTTTAAGTCATGTAAAATGATATCTGGTCTCCAGTGTTCAATTTTTCTATCTGTCTGGATGTCAAAGTCCCATAGGATCTTTGGTTTACCAGATTCATGTAGAGCCTTTTTTGGTACATGATTATACCACTCATCTGAAGTGTTTTATCCAAATTTTTTACACAGTGACCAGTGCAAATTGAGACAGACTGTATCATGCTGTTGCTTGTATTCCTTCTAGGCCAACATTTTGCAACCAGCTACAATATGCTCAATGCTTTCTACCCGCATAGGCGGCATTTATTTGTTGAAGCAGTCCAATAAATGTCCTTATTCATTGAATTGGTATTTAGTGCTTGATCTTGAACAGCAACTAACAAACTTTCCGTTTCTCTCTTTAAATCTCCAATCCGGAGCCACTCCCACGATGATTCATGATTTTCTTTTTACATTCTTAGTATGGCTGTGGAACTGTCCATGCATGTAATTGCATGTCTTCTAGCGCTTCCTTTCTTTCACTAGCTATCCTACTTTGGTATGTAGTTCTTGTCTTCAATTTCAGTGTCAGTAAGTCCTAGTTTTATTACAGCATGCCTCAGTAGTAATTCTTCACCTTTTTGCAAGGTAATAATTTACTGACTCTTTCTTCTTCTTCTTCTCGTCGTCGTCAGAGGAGGAGGAGGAAAGGCAGCACCCAAGATCTTTGTAGTCCCTCCCAAGCTGGTGGGGGTTGATGTTCTCTGTAGGTTAGTACCTGCAGGAAAAGATGTGGACTTGGGGTATGCATGGGGAGATATTACAGAGAGCTGCAGTTCTTGGAGAAATGATTGAGTAAAGTGTTTGGTGTGGGAGTCTGGTGGATGAAAGAAGTAATTCATTAAAACTGTGACAGTGAATATGACCAGCCAGTTATAAGAGTATAATTGAGTGCCAAACGACCCGCTAATGGAAGCTACTGAAGCTGATAACAGAAACAGTCTCAATAATATAACAAAACGTTTACTACTGACTTGACCTGATAAAATTAACAGCTAAATCTCCCTCAAATCACACCTCAATCTATTAAAATAAGGAATGACATATTAGATAATGTAACCTGAGATAAACTATGCCAGGAAAGACAGGCTAGTCACAGCTAGAATATCTTTGATCACAGGTTTGCTCAGCCACAGTTGACCTGGGGCTAAACAACAATGACAACAAACCAAAAGATTTTCTTTCTCAATGATAATATATATTGGTTTAAAAAAAAAAAGATCTTTAATGGATTCAAGTAAATACAAAAATCATGTACAATTCTGAGAGACAGACACACAATGAGACTGTATATGTTGTTGTTGTTGTTGTTTAGCTCCAAATCAGCCCTGATCAGACTGACTCATGATGAAAACCATTCTAGCCATGACCATCCCATCTTTTTTCAAGCATAGTGTACCCTGGACTACATTATCCAATGTGTATTTTGTTTTAGTTGTTTTTGTGGGGGTTTTTTTCAAGACAGTAAAATGGGGGTCTGAGGGAGATTTGACAGCCGTTTCCAGCAGGTTGAACGACCACGTAGAGGCTTCCTCATTGTATGTGTAGATTTGAGACATAAACAATTAAGGGAGGGGTTACATTGACAATGTAAATCACTCATGTATATAATAAATACATACTTAGCACATTTAAAGTATAACACACCCATTACAAACACCGAATACCATACACACACACACAACACATACACACAAACACCTACAGATAAACAGCACACACATACGCACACATACACACACACACAACACACAAACAACACCTACAGATAAACAGCACACACATACGCACACATACACACACAACACACAAACAACATCTACAGATAAACAGCACACACATACGCACACATACACACACACACACAACACACAAACAACACCTACAGATAAACAGCACACACATACGCACACATACACATACACACACAACACACAAACAACACCTACAGATAAACAGCACACACATACGCACACATACACACACACACAAACAACACCTACAGATAAACAGCACACAGACACACAACACCAACACCAACAACAGGCACCATACATTCATGTAAAAAAAAATGTAAATGATAAGGCTCACACCTTGCAGGTTTGGCCAGCCTAGTATGAGGTTGCATCTCATAGGAGGTCTCTTGGGTATTTTAATAGGTGCTCATGTTCAGCTGAGTGGACTGGAGAAACGTGAAATGAAGTGTCTTGCTCTACCTAACTTATAAAGTACTTATAAGTAAGGGTTGGTGACAGAAAGGACATCGGGCCATAGAACACTGCGCCAAAAAAATCTCCTCCAACCCATAGCAGCATGGAAAAGCGGACGTAAAAACGATCATGATGGTGATGATGATGATGCTCCTTACAGCTATTACATACATCACATACCTGAAAATGACACAGACACACATATATAATACTTATACTTACAACACACGTATTACACATACAGTGAAAGCCTCTATCTGGTCGTTCGACCCGCTAGAAACAGCAGCCAAATCACCCTCAAATCACACTTTCTTAGTCTCTAAGTCTTAGTTCCTCCCGCTCCCTATGGAGCGTCAAGCGACGGTAGTGGGTAGTGACCTTGGTCATTACTATAGGGCGTGACCACCCTGACTTACACGATGCCCGGGCTCAGCTGGCTCTGGCTGACAGTACCTGGAATGGGCCCCTATCCAGGGTTACAGATTCCCCCCTCGACCTCGAAATTCCGAGGTTGGCATTCAGAATAGCCGGTCCCAGGCCCGTGTTGAGAAGCGGGGGGGAAGTAGCATGAGGTGACCAACCTTGCCTTCGGTACTGAAATTACTACAGAATAATACTTTACTATCTTAAATATAGACAGATACATTGGACAATATAGTCACTAATATACAAAGATATGGGATGGTCATGACTGGAATGCCTTTGATCATAGATCTGCTCAATCCGGGATGACCTGGGGCTAAACAACAACAACAACACATATCCATCCATCCATCCAGGGGGCCAAGCTGCAAATCACTATACATCGTGGTCTTTCATCACTGCTTCTTCATCTGTCAGAGGTACCCTCCACTGACAACATATTTCTTCACCCAGTACACATCATCCATTCACATCACATGTTCATAACAACACAGTTGTCTGTTCTCAAAGTTGTATTTGTTAGGCAAGTGACTTGATATGAGACTGTGTGTTGAAACTGTAACAATTACATCATGGAAGAGTTATTTTAGCCACTTGAAAGCACACAAAAATTGTTATATTCACTTTACATTTATGTTTTTGGTGTCAAAATTTTTGTCACACTCTTTGCGACCTGGTCACTGACACAGTTCCACTGAAAGTGGTTTGAAATTTAGTTACTGGCCAGTTTTTATTGGCCTCACGGATTTCTCTTTTCTTTTTCTCTTTTTTTTTTTGAATGAATGAATGAATAATGAAAATAAAAAAAGAAATGAAAAGAGAAACACCCTGAGGCTGATAAAAACTGGCCAGTAACTAAATTTCAAACCAGTTCTGGAACTGTGTCAGTGACCAGGTTGCAAAGAGTTCAATGAAAATTTTGACACCATATAATAAATGTAAAGTGAATATAACAGTTTTTTTGTGTTTTTAAGTGGCTAAAATGACTCTTCCACAATGTAATTGTTACAGTTGTCTCTCCTGCACACATTGGCTAATGTCGTAAAATATCCAGCCACACTCTTAACTCACTTGTGCTCTGCCTTTTATGCTGGTTCATATTACACATTCAGCAGATCATGCTTGACTCATTTCTCTCCAGCCTTTGTAGATCTTTCATATTCAATGTCCATGTCTCACTGAATGCAATGTAGCATCACACTTCTTACATGTGCATAACAGAATCTGGCTTTCACACATCCAGAGAAACCCTTTCTTGTCAACAGAGGCAACAAATCCCTGAAACTCTTCCACTCCTTCCTTACTCTCATATCTCTCAGGCGACGCGGGCTCAGCCGATGTTTAGCTCCTTTTCATGAAATGGAAGAGAGAGAAATGTCTGTTTGGATAGGATTCCAGTCTATTTGAACTCAAAATCTAGAGTATCTGGTTCCTCTTCCCAACAACTTGGTGAACTTAGGCAATGTAGAATAACGTGTCCTGTTAAGAAACACAACAGAACACCAGCAGTGCATTTGAACTTATGACCCATGAGCAGGTAGTCCAATACCTTTACTCACTTAGCTGTGTAACTTCTTAATTCAAAAGGATGTGGCACAAGCCAATGAGGGAGCTTCTATGCAGTCACTTGATCTGCTAGAAATAGCAACCAAATCTTTGTCAAATGACACCCTACTGTCTTAAAAAATGGAAGAAACATTGGACAATATACAAAAAAAAAAATATACCGATATAGAAAAAAATCAGAATGGTCATAGCTGGAACACCATTGAATAAATTTGCTCAATCAAGATTCACCTGGGGTTAAATAACAAGGGTAGAGGGGACACTTCAGTCATGGCAGGCAGTTACTCAAGTGCTGGTGGCATGATAAAAGTTACCCAATCTATGATGTAAAGTGGTTGGTGAAAGAAATGGTATTCAGGGGTGAGCTACTTGAAGACCTCCATCATGCCATGGAGTTCAAGCCTTAGATGGGGAAGAAAAAAGTGAACTGCCAAAGGATCCAACCAGCAAGAACAGACACCACTCACCATTACTGCTACTACACCTGAGCCAACGAAGGAGCCTGTACGGGGTCGCTCAAGCTGCTAGAAACAGCAACACAAAATCTCCCTCAATTCGCACCCTACTGCCTTAACCCTTTTGATACCAACCCATCCGAAACTGCCACTGGTTCTATGATTTTAAAAAACATTTGTTTTAAAGTGTTTATATATATATTTAAGCCTTCCAGTATAATTTTATGTAAGAACTTTTTGTCAAGGTATGTACACCAACTTAATAGCAAGAAAGTTACTATTTTACTAAATTCCTCCAAATTCTTGATTTTTTTCAAAATTAATTGAAAATCATAGGCAGTGTACTTCATAGAAATATGGTAACGAAAGGGTTAAAAATGGAACATTGGATAATGTACTACTGGGATACACTCTGGTTAAAAGTTTAAAAAAATAAAAAAAGATGAAATGATTACGGCTGGAACATCTTTGATCATAGGTCTTGCTCAATCAAAGTTGACCTGGGGCTAAACAACACCAGCTCCTACAACACCAGAATGTGTGTTTCTTGGGATTGGCTCTTATAGCCAGCAGCAAAGGAAATTAGAGGTGCTCCTCTAGGAAGGATATCATACTTGAGTTGAGGGATAGCAAGGAATCATAAGTTTATTGTACAATGATAGTAATCAACATCATAATCATTTTACGTCTGTTTTTCTATGCTGGCATGGGTTGGATGGGTGTTTTTCAATCTGTTGTCATCTGATACACACAATAAAGAGAAAATCGCCAATTTCTGTTGTTGTGTGCAAAATGGTTTTTCTTGGAGGAGGGTCATATGATGGGGTGTTTCTAATGCCTGGATACCCTTCCCTTCAACTACTTTACATCATGGACTGGATGCCTTTTATCATGCCCTCGGCACTAGAGAATCTGTCTGCCTGGACTAAAGTGTCACCTTTACCCTGTACTAGTTTTTATTTGGAGTTACTGCTCTCCTAGACAGGTTACCGTTGCTGCAGATTGTGGAATCCATGTCACTTCCTCCAGTCTAAATAGTAACAAATTTCTAACATAGTCACAAGGCCACAAATTTGGGGGCAGGGGTAGAGTCGATATATCATCCCCAGTACTTGACTGGTACTTATTTTAACAACCCCAGGAGGATGAGAGGTTGATTTGATTAATTGGTTGGATTTTATTTGATTTTGTTGTTGTCCACTTCACTATCTCTAGTGAGCACATTGAATGAGTGGAAGGCATTTTAACAGTGTTTTTTTTTCTTATCATTTTTTACATATATCTCTTTATTTCCTCAATTTATTTTATTATTTGTGCTGCTTTTCTTAGCCATTCTGGATTGTTGATGTTACCATGTATTTCTTACTCTTTTATGTTATGCCCCACTACTTTCTTAATCCTTTTACATATTAATAAGTGTTCTGTAGTTTCTTCCTCTTCGCATCCTACTGCACATTTTACATCTTCCTTTTTGAACTGACTTTTGTAGGTGAATCATAATAATTTCAAGGTCATAATTTTGAGGGAGAGTGCAGTGTATCGAATCCTGTACTTGACTGATACTTATTCCTTTGATCCCCAGAAGGATCATCATTATCATCATCATCATCGTTTTACGTCCGTTTTCCATGCTGGCATGGGTTGGACGGGCGATTTCGGCCCGCATTGATTTCTCATTGGAGTCACCACTCTCCCAGATGGGTCAGTGGCCCACGTCTTGCTCGTGTTTCATTTGGCATGGTTTCTACGGCTGGATGCCCTTCCTAT
>JAOPJM010530031.1:0-10225 GCA_027124095.1 Muusoctopus leioderma
GGTCGGCCCGAGGCTATAGTAGAAGACACTTACCCAAGGTGCCACGCAGTGGGACTGAACCCGAAACCATGTGTTTGTGAAGCGAACTCCTTAACCACACAGCCATCTGCGCCTAATATATAGAATTTTTATATCTTATTTTGTAACAATTTTGTTTATAGTTAGATTTTAGACACCTTTGAATAGAGCTGTAGAAGATAGAGAGCACATTTGAAGCCTGCCATATTGAACTGTGTGGATTTTGTTGAAAATGAGTGGTAACAGATAGATGGCTGTGTTTCACTGAGACTGTTTGGCCTTCCAGACCTAGGTCTTTAACTGAGCCTGTAGCTTTAAATTGCTTGAAATTTTCGCGAATGATGACATGGCTAGGAGGGTTCTGATTATTTATTTCTTGTTTCAGCCTTAAATTGTACCATTTTTAGGATAATGAATATTCTCTCATCTTTTGATACAACATTTTTCTAAAATATACAAAACAATATATATACCAAAAGATATTTGCAACAAAATAGCAAAGATAGTATTAAAAATATATAAAAACAAAATTGTAACAAAATGAAAAAAAAATTTATAAATCATTTAAATGCTAAAGCGACTTCTGAATCACCCTGTGCATAAGCTTACACAAACTAATAAGGCTACTTCTTCTAAGTTACTTGACTTACTCAGCATTGCAGCCAAATTTCCTTCAATAAAGTCTTGAAAATAAGAACTCAATGTTTCAAGTTTTAATTCAAAGATGAGATGGACATTGCTAAAACCCTCAATTAAATGATTTTCTTCACTCAGCTACTTTTGTGCTGTAGATCTGCTAAGAGAACTTGACGAGAGCTATTCAACAATGTAAGCTTGCATACCAAAAGGCATATTTTTTTTAAAAGTAAACATAAGTGAATATCAGTTGAACAATTTAATTACATTAATTCTGATCAAATCAGAACAATCAGAATTGATTATTCTGATTAGAAAAATTTATAACACACCATAAGGCAAATTATTACATTAATTTCATATTAGAATATATTTAGTTTTGCTATAAAATAATTTATATTTAGCCTTGCTATAAAACGATTATGATGTTAATACCTCTTGAGGGAACCGTAAGTTAAAAAATTGAATTATGGGTGGGGGGACAGTAAGAGACAGACAGAGAGACATAGATATATACAGAGAGAGAGAGAGAGAGAGAGAGAGATGGACAGATCGAATCAATGAATGAATGAAATAACTCATACAGCTTCAGTAGAATCAGGACCATTCATACTTTCAGGTCAGATTGTATATATCTGTGTAGATATTCAAATGTAATCACCTGAGAGTTATTGTTGTTATTTAGCCTGAGCTCAGACCTGGTTGAGCAGATGTGGTGCTATTGAGTTAGACATGGCCTGGGCCAATACTGGCCGAAACATATCTAAGTCTAAGTTTATGGTCAAAGCCATTCCAGCTTTGACCATTCCATCTTATTTTCTTTGGACAGTTCCATTAGTGTAACAGTTTTTCTATGAGAAGAGGTTGCTAGCCCCTCACTCAACCCTGCTCCATTTCTGGAGAAAGAGATGATGTGAGTGGTCCCTCACAACCCTTCTCACAGCACAGCTTAGCTGATTCTTTGAGAGAGAGAAAAGAATCGACTCCAGTACTTGACTGGTACTTTATTTATCAATCCTGGAAGGATAAAAGGCAGGATTTGAACTCGGAGCGTTGAATGCCAGAACAAATACTGCAAGGCTTTCTATCCACTGCTCTAACAATTCTGCCAATTTGCCACTAGTAACTTCTTATAGATAAAAAGGTATTTTGTTTCTAGAATACAAACTTGAATTATTCTATTATGCAACTTTTGTTAGCTGATTGACATGAGCTTTCTGCCAGATGTCATAACAGTCTGCCAGATGTCAAAACATTCTGCCAAATGTCATAACATTCAGCTAGATGTCATAACATGTTTGAAGATTATGATGATTTTATTAGGTTCAGTTTGTTCATGAGTTGGGGAATGGCGATAAAAAAAGGTATGCTTAAACATGTTTGAGAAGGGACCTGTAAAGAATGGGATTTACCTATAAAAATGGCTTCTGTTAAAAATTTGGCAGTTTCAGAAAGATCAAGTAGAATCTTTTTTTTCTCTCCATGGGTAAATGGTATGGAGTCATTGGCTGATATTAATATCCTGAAATGTTATAGGGCGTCATCAGTTACAGGAAACATAATAGTCATGGGAGTTGTGATAATGAGGTTGGTGTTGCTTAGACCCAGGTCAGCCCTGATTAAGTAGACCTAGTAGACCTATGATCAAAAGAGTTCAAGCCATGACCATCCCATCTTTTATTCAGGCATTGTGTATCTAATACTACATTATCCAATATAGTCTTAGCTTGATTAAGATGGTAGGGTTGATTTAAGGTAAATTTATCTCTATTTCTAGCAGGTCGAGTGACCACATAGAGGTTCTCCTAATAGTCAGAGGGAGGCTTTGGAATAAAATGTACGTTTGGATCTGAAGAAAATGTTGAGTATGTTTTAAATGTTTGTAGTTTTACTGATAATGTAAGTAAGGAAGAATAAAAGCTACTGTAGATTATTAAGGATAGCAAATGATTCAGCCTTTACACTAGTTGTATTGAAGAGTGTGTAGTGAGAAAGCTCAGAGGAGCTATTGATATTAAGACAAGAATGAATGGTGACTCCAAATAAAGGAGAGTTTTGTTAAATCTCTTACATGCAGGAGATGCAAAAGCAAAACTGGCAGAATGGATATAGTATTGGACTACTTGTTCATTGATTAAGAGTTCAAACTCATTACTGGTATTTTGTTGTGTTGCTGGGCAAACCACTTTACACTGTCTCAATTCACCTAGCTGTTGTGAATAACATAACAGTTTATCTGGGGATGCTGCCTATAGACAGGCATCATATCAGTGGGATATCTAGTTAGTACCTTTAACAGAGTCCATTCTGTTGTAAGCATTTAGACGAGGTCTTTAGTTTCTTTCTTCCTCTCTTTCTCCCACCAGTCTCAAAAGTTCTGGAAAAAAAGGTCATAAGCATTCCCCTTCCTTCTCTGACTATACCATAAAAAAATTTCAAAAACTACAACTAAGGACAGGATTTCAAAACTTTCTCCATGATTAGGAAACATTTACATTTACATTAAAAGGTAGAATACTAAAAGAGCAGTAGTTAGCATGTTAGCATGAGTTGACCAATGGCTTATGAGTAGATTTTTGGTAGATGGAAACTGTGCACAAGCCCATCGTGTGTGTGTGTGTATATATATATATATATGTATATATATATATATATATATATATACATATATATATATACCATATATATATATATATACCATATATATATATACCATATATATATATGCCATATATATCAGTGTAAAGACATACAACAGAATTTGAACCTTTAAAGAAAATCACCCCAAAACCAGAGGTCATGTTAAACACCAAGTATAAAATCTGAACCTGTGGTTTAGTGCATCACCAATCACAACAAAGAACAGCGTGAAAGACTTGTGTAACTCTTACCACTTAATATTTTCTACTGAAACTTACAGATATATTTGGGAAGATGAAGTAATAGTAAGGTTTTATTAAAATATTAAAAATGTATTATAAACTTGTTTAATATGCCTTAAATAGCACAGCAGTGCCGGATTTAGACTTGGTGAAATCCTAAGCTATATAAAGTTTGGAGGACCCTTGTTGGAAGTATTACACCAGAAGGTCTCAAAAAAATTGAAAACTTATATGCCTTTTAATTATTTTGAGGCCCTCATCTGTAGTTAGTTTAGCTTATTACTGAATCCAGCACTGCAGCACAGCAAACTTAGCTAACATACACCGGTGACCATTTACAACAGCTGATGAGCAGTAAACAATCAGCTGGGGTAACATGGTGCGTTCTGTTTACACTGCTTCATCAGAAAGCTCTTTTACATGGCTTTGACAGGGCACTCAGCCAACCAAGGGCTTTCAGAACAACTATAGATTAGCAGCATGTAATTAGCATATAAGTAGTTTGTACTCTATTTACATATGAAACCCTCTGTGATTGGCCAGTTTCTGTCAGTCAGGCCAATCACAATAAACCTTGCAGCGACTGGTACTTTTAAACATTTAACGACCAGGTTTCTTGGAAAGGTTCAAGTTGTCACTCCTTCATAAGCAGCAGCACCCTCTGGAAGAAAGATTAATATCCAGCTACCATAAAATCCTATCATGGCTCCACCTGATAAATGAAGAAAATATGAAGTGACTTTCAAGCTGAAACTTCTAGCATACGCCAGGTCCAACAACTGTAATAATATTTAAATGCTAATAGAATGCAAGTGAAGGCACATGGCCTAGTGCTTAGGCTACAGGGCTCATGATCATTGGTTGGGTTCAATTTCCCAGTCCAGGAGGCATATTGTGTCCTTGAGCAAGGCACTTCATTTCCTGTTGCTCTAGCCCACTCAGCTGAAAATGAGTACCAGCAGCAGCTCTGCTGGTGCAGCCCTCTCTCCCTCCATTTGCCACATCCCGGATGTTCCGCTGGGTCAAAGGTGGGTGGGCCGAGAGGGTGTCTGGGTTTGCTCATGACTGCATGGGCACCTAAAACCCTTAGCGAAAGCATGGTATATGTTTATACCAGGTCATCCTCGAATGTGAGGGACGGCTGTGGTTTTAGAATAGAATTTAAACCATTACTGTGACTTTGCTTTTAAAACATTTAATATATTGTGAATTAGTATATCAAATGTATATGTATTGTTTCTGAAATAAATGTATTCAGTAAACATGTCACCTTTTGTACCCAAATATTGATGAAACATAAATAGTGGTGAAATTAAATGAATTACCATACCATTGAATAGCTGAGACCAAAGACTTTTGTAAACAATCAAATACAGTCCTACCAACAGTCTCGTGAAGCAAGACAGGGTTTAGACATTTCTAATATATTACAGTATAACATTATACATAGTGTAAGTAAATCAATAAATCCGTTTCAAGTAAATGGTAAAATTATAATTGACACCATTTAGTTTCTGTAAAATAACTGACGCCTAAGTGACATCACTAGTATTTATGCTACACCAGCCATGCTTATTTGATGCATATTATAGTAGGTAATTAACAGTGTTTCGCCTTTATTTGAAGTGAATTGCCTAAATTTCATAACCAAAACTGTCTTGCATAATAGTGTGCTTTACAGAATCATTCCACTTGTGATTGTTAAGGAACTATTGCGGCAGTAAGCTCTCAGCGGTAAGTGCCAACTCCAAAACTTTTGCGATTGTTGGAATATTGTCCTTATCAACAAGTAGAAACTTTTATAACCTTGATAAGCTTTCTATAACTGTAGGCTGGTTTTGGTTCAACATATATTATAACATGCTAAATGTGTCCATTTTGTGAAAAATTCTCATATGTTGAACCAAAACTAATACTTGTAACCTACTGCTGTGAAATATTGGTGGGTAGCCTTATACAGTGAGTATAGCTCAAAATCTATATTTTAAATGGAAATTATAGAATGGGGGCATAATATACACCCAGTCACCTTATACACCGACATATATTGGATGTATATATATATATATATATATATATATATATATATATATACATATATATGCATGTATCTATGTGTACATCTTTTGCCGTATATATCAACGAAGGATGTAAACATCGATCGCCAAAAAAAATGGTTCTTTTTTAATGAAGTCCCTAGTGATATTTGTTCTGGACTGAGTTACACAGAGATTTCTTTGCCACTCTCATTGCTGGAAATTGCAGTGAACCAATAATTGGACCATTGGAAACCTGCAACCAATGACACTATTATTCATCAATTGCAATATAAAATAGATACATAATTATATAAATAAATAAATAAATAAATACTGGAGGCAACAGATTAGTTTGTAAGATTTAATAAGAGAAGTTTTCAGTTAAAGAAACAGGAAGTTTTTGTTGAGAGAATATTTAGTTTGAATAATTGTAGCTGATTGGTCAGTGAGAAGGGATATGAGTAAGGAAGAAATTCCAGAAAAATGAAATTCTAGTAAAGAAGGATTGAGAAAAAATATTTACTATACAGAATTTGGAAGCATGATCTATTATGGCTGTTGGGAGAATTAGATATATGTGTAGCTGCTATTACGTAGCAAAGATAGCTTAGAGAAACAGATAAGTTCAGAAGAGTTCATTACACAGAAATTTACAATCCTACTACATTTGAGTTACGCCAGCAATTTTAATTTCTACTAGCATTATATTGTAATGTTGGTGCACTCAAATCTCAGTGGGTGCGTATTCAAGGTGTGCTAGGAATAAGCTTCTTTGATGAAATTTCTATCCACTCAACATTATCTGCCTTGTTTATAGTGTATTTCATTTTTTTTTTAAATAAATTTATATACATATTTATATTGTCAGTTGAACATATGGTATTTATTTTCTAAAACAATGATCACATTTACCTTATGTTTAATACAGCTCATTTCAGTACATAAAGTAACCCATGGAAATATCTATCTTTGGCAAGTTTGCACTATCTTCTGATGGCAACACAGCTCTGTTTTATTGTTGATTCCAAGTTATATAGCTGATTACAATGGAAATGGTTTTCTTTTATTTATTTATTTTTTTTGATAGTTTATTAACAATTTCAATCAAATTTGAAACACAAATTTCATTTGACATATTCATTAATTTAAGTTTTTTTGTGTATTTTTTCATTATTATTTTCAAAATTGCTTTTGATGCATTTTGTATGAGTTAATATCTTATCTATATTATGAACAAAAATCATTATTTTCCCATATCAAAAATAGACTTTTCCTCTATGAATTCAAATATAGCTTCTATTAATAATGATATATTTTTTTAGGTAAATATTACAGAAGATTGCTGATAGTCAAATAGTTGACTAAAAAATGATAATTATAAACCAAAATCTGTAAGGTGTACTTTAAATGCCATTTCAAAAGTGTCATTTCAAATTAAATTCAGACAGAAACTCAGAAATAGATACAGGCTTTTTTTCTTTTTTGTGAATTTTTAGTGAAAATTTAGACAATGTAGTCTTAGATACAATACGCCTGGAAAAAAAAAGACAGGTCAGTCTCAGCTGGAATGCCATTAATCATAGTTATGTTCAATCAGGCCTGACTTGGGGCCAAACAACAAAGTCAGTAATAAGGATGAACTCTATAACGATGAACCTCCTTTTGTAGCTACATGGATTTAGCTATTGAAACCTAAGCTTTCTTGACATTGACACAATGCATCACCAGTGACAACTTATACATTTGACTCAACCTACAAGAACCCTCATGTCAAAGATAACTACCTTAACATGTCGGAAGCTAATTTAGAGAAGATTCAAAATTGGTCAGCTTGATAATTATTTTTTTTTTCTCTCGAGCCTATGGGCCCATTAGGCTGGACCTTATCCCAGTTCCCATGGCGTTAAGTGACTTAGAGTGCAAGACTTCCTCCTGAACAGGGTGCTAGTCCATCGCAGGGTTAACCTCCAGCTACTCATTTTCAGCCGAGGAGACTGGAGCAACATGAAATAAAGTGCCTTGCTCAAGGACACAATGTGCTGCCTGGTCTAGGAATCGAACCCACAACTTTACGATCATGAGTCCAACCACCTAACCACTAGGCCACGTGCCTTCTTGATAATCATACAGAACCGGATAACATTCTAGTATCTTACACTTTAAAGTTCCATGTGTTAGGTTTGCTTCGACAGTATTGCTACATTATCTTTCTTGCCATGAACATCCTTCTTTTATGTACAGAATGTTTCTTTAAGGGCTAGAGATTGGAAAAATGTAGTCCCACCCCTTAAAGTAAGCGTCTACTGAATATAAAATTTTGGCAGCAAGTGGTGTAGAGTTTGTGGTAATCCCCTGTCACTTCAAGTCATGGTTCTGATTCCTGTTGAAGATATTTCTTTTCTACTTATGTAATGAATGTTCTTAGAAGAAAAAAAATGAATATCAGATCTTTCATATACACCTTTGACTGAAAATATATGACTTTATGCTTACCTGAAAAAGACAACGGTATATCATGACAATGGTAAAGAAAGATACGTCTTGAAACACGTGCTATTTTTCAAAGAAGAATGAAAGAATGGAATGAGAGGGAGAGGAAGAGGTGGAGGAGAAGGAAGAAGCAAAGGAAGAAGAGAAGGGGTGGAGGAGGAAGGGCAGAGGTGGATGAGGAGGGGTGGAGGCGGATGAGGAGGGGTGGAGGTGGATGAGGAGGGTAGAGTGAAAGATGTGATTATTTGCCTGATCTCTGCTATAAGGTAAGCAACTGAAACAGATTCTCCATTATTGAATTTTAACCACATAAATTCTTGTATTAGACGCACTGATTTAGTTTTCAGAAAAATTATCTCTACTGAATCTTTATACTATTCATTATCTTCATGATAATCATCAGATTTACATCTGTTTTTTTTCATGCTTTGAAACATTTGCAACAAGGTATCACTCCATGTGTTTTTATCTTCTCCCATCTCTTATTTGAGAACAATGCTCTCCAGTTGGTCCTAATTCACAGGCACTTGCTACACTGACTGCACATTTCCAAACAGCATGGATAATCCATTCATTTATATATTAAAACCTGCATAATCTGCCAATGCATTTGATGTCCAGTTGTTATTTAAATTCATCATCATCATCTTCATTATTATCACCACCATCAGCATTTCAAAATCTGTTCTTCCATGCTGCCATAGCTAAAACTGGTCTACCATGTAGTGTTGTGCCATCTTTAACTCTTAACATCCTGTAGGACACGGTTCCACATGATATTGCATCGTCAAATTAATATGAATCATTGAAATATATATATGGTGAAAGTGAACTATATTTGTGTGGTTACACCTCAAACGCCTGTGTTTCTTACCTGTAAATTTCATAATATATAAGCTGCAAAAAACCTGTTTTTAGGCATTTTCTGCTCAGTCATTACAGGACTTACAACATTTTTAACAGGATGTTAAGAGTTAAAGAATGTGATCCAGTACTCTACAGATTTCCTTCTTGGTGTTCTATGATTGGATGCTCTTCTTATAACTATCAACTAACAGATTGAAGTGAATATATTTACAGAGTTACCAACACTGGAAAGATTGTCTTGCAGAACAACAGCCCTATGTATGAGTTTTTATTTCACATAACTAGATGGTTTAGCTTCAGTGCAGCATATCTGACTGTCTTATTCCTACATGGGTGCTGAGGAGTTTCCCATTGACTGGAGTTACCTTTACCTGGCAAGCATAGTCACTGCAGCAAAAGAAGCCACTCTCTAGTAAATGCATATATAGAAACAAATAGGAATAAAGACAGAGCTACATGAGTTAACATGGCATATCCAACAGATTTATTCAAATCATATTCTATTCTTTGTTAGTAAAATATAATATTTAAACAATATATTTAAACAATACTTGAATTCAAAATCTTTAGTCCCCAAATCCAGCACACAATATTTGAACTACCTTTTTCATACTGTTAAAATATACATGCTAAGTCTTAAGCTAAAGCATTTATATTATATCTTATATTACACCTGAGTGTGAAGGCATGTGGCCTAGTAGTAGGCTACTGGGCTCATGATCGAAAGATCGTGAGTTCAATTCCCGGTCCATGACACACGTTCTGTCCTTGAGCAAGGCACTTTATTTCACATTGCTCCAGTCCACTCAGCTGAAAATGAGTACCAGCAGTAGCTCTGCTGATGCAGCCCTCTCTCCCTCCAGCTGTCACATCCTCGATGTTCCACTAGGTCATGGGTTGGAGGGCCGAGAGGGTGATGTGTCTGCTCATGTAGTCACATGAGCACCTAAAACCATTAGCGAAAGCTTCGTATATGCTTATACCAGGTCATCCTCAAATGCGAGGGACAGCTGTGGGGTTTATACACCTGGGTTGAGTAAATTACTATTTCCATGGTGAAGACAACTCTCAATGGCCTAGTCTATGTAGTTTGTTATTGTTGTTTAGCACCAGGTCAACCTTGATCAAGCAGATGTATGATCAAAGATATTTTAACCCTAACCTTTCTATCTTTGATTTTGATACATAGTGGATCTGCACCTAAACATCTGCCACGTATGAAATCCACCTTCTCTGATAGCCTGCCTGTGATTCCACTACATCTCTTGTGCGTCCATAGGTTACATTGGGTAC